>ML251384.1:0-54126 GCA_005239495.1 Nicotiana undulata | reverse complement strand
CCTAGCGGGTTCAACGTTAGGCGCAGTCACGGCCCAAAGAGTGGGAATTTGGGTCGTGACAGTAGCCCCTGCATTTTTTAGCCCGAAGGGCATTACGTTGTAGCAATATGTTCTATACTTCATGATAAACGAAGTCTTTTCCTGGTCCTCCGAGTTCATTTGAATTTGATTGTACCCGGAGTAGGCATCGAGAAAAGTAAGAATCTCGTGGCCGGCCATGGCGTCGATCAAACAATCGATGTTAGGCAGTGGGAAAGAGTCTTTAGGGCATGCCTTGTTCAAATCTTTGTAGTCTACACACATTATAATTTTTTTCCCTTTTTAGGGACTACTACTACATTAGCTAGCCACTCGGGGTATTTTACTTCCCTAATGGACCCTATTTTGAGAAGCCTAGTTACCTCGTCCTTTATGAATACGTGCTTCACCTCGGACTGGGGCCTTCTCGATTGCTTCACCGGTTTAAATTTGGGATCGACACTCAGTCGATGGGTGGTTATCTCCGGTGGGATCCCTTTCATATCTAAGTGGGACCAAGCAAAGCAATCAATGTTTTCAATAAGGAATTGAGTGAGTTTTTTTCCTGAGTTAGGGGGTTAATCCCGTTCCCAGGTATACCTTCCGTTCCGGTAGATGCTCGATCAATATCACCTGCTTTAGTTCCTCGATCGTGGACTTCATCGTATTTGATTCCTCGGGGGAGACAAAAGCTCGAGGGGTGAAGAAGTCCTTTTCTTCATCTTCGACCACCTGTTCCTCAGGCTCGATCGAGGATATGGACTGTGATTGATATTTAGCTACCTGTTTGTCCCTGATGCTCGACTTTTCCGATGTAGAGGGCATTGATACTAGTGTCAAGTCATGGATTGCAAACATCTCCTTTGCTGCGTGTTGCTCTCCATACACCGTATTTACGCCATCCACGGTCTTCGAAGCAAAGCAGTATACTTCATGTCACCTTCGATGACATGAAACTTCGTGTCATGTATAGTCCCGGCCACGTTCACTAGGAGGATGATTTTCCCCTTCGTTATTTCGCTTGCCATGTTGAAGCCATTCAAGACTCGAGATGCAGGTATGATTTGGTCAAGCAGCCCGAGCTGCTCTACGACCCTCGACCTGATTATGTTCGCCGAGCTACCTGGATCCACAAGAACACATTTTACTTGAACTTTATTTAAAAGAGTAGAAATTACCAGTGCATCGTTGTGCGGCTGAGATAGGCCCTCAGTGTCTTCTTCATCGAATGTAAGGGTGTCCGCGGGCATGTAGTCCCGAGTCCGCTTCTCCCATGTGATTGACACTTTGGTGCGTTTGAACACGTTCACTACGGAACGTCGACTCCGCCGATGATCATATGAATAACATGTCGAGGCTCTTCTGGTTCATTCTTTCTATTGGTGTCTCTTTCCCTGAGATGGTTTTTGGCTCTGTCGCAATGAAATTCCCGAAGATGCCCCTCATTAAATAATCGGGCTACCTCATCTCTCAATTGTCTGCAATCATCGGTGATGTGTCCATGTGTACCATGATACTTACACATCAAGTTGGGATTGCTCTGAGAAGGGTTAGTTTGTATGGGTTTAGCCCACCTGGTATCCCTAATCTTTCCAATGGCTGAAACGATCCCCAAGGCATCGATGCTAAAATTGTACTCTGATAATCGAGGTGCCTCCGCCGGTCTTGAGTGCCTATCGGAACCGGTCTTACTCATGAGTCCCCGAGAATTTTGTCCTCGATCTACTCTTCGATCATTCCGAGGTACATTACGCCTCAAATTGTTCCTTCTCTCTTCGGTATATGGTTGATACCTATCTTTGTTCGGTCTTAAACATCGGTTTACGTCTCTTGAATCTTTTGTTGCCAATCTTCTTGGATAAACCGAACCCGAGGGGGCTCCTAAATGGTCGTCCTCGACCCTGATCTTTGACTGATATCGTTTATGCACGTCCACCCAAGTCACGGCGGGGTACTCAATCAAGTTTTGTTTTAACTGTCTTGATGCTATCGAGCTCCGCTCATTTAGCCCCTGAGTGAAAGCTTGAAAATCCCAGTCACCGGAGACTGGTGGTAACTCCATTCGTTCCATTTGAAATCGGGATACGAACTCCCTTAACATCTCGTTGTTCCTTTGTTTAATTTTGAAGACGTCCAATTTCCTTGTTGCGACTTTTATAGCTCCAGCATGTGCTTTCACAAATGAATCTGCCAACATGGTGAACGAATCGATAGAGTTCGGGGGCAGGTAGTGGTACCAAACCATCGCACCTTTGGACAAAGTTTCTCCAAATAATTTCAATAGATCGGACTCGATCTCGTCCTCCTCCAAGTCATTTCCCTTTATACCACAAGTATATATAGTGATGTGTTCGTTGGGATCGGTGGTCCCGTTGTATTTGGGTATGTCCGGCATGCGAAACTTCTATGGAATAGGCTTCGGGGCCGCACTCGGGGGGAAAAGTTTCTGCACAAACTTTTAGAATCCAGTCCTTTCAAAATCGGAGGCACTCCCGGTATTTTGTCGACCCTCGAGTTGTACGTTTCCACCTTTTTATCATTATCCTCAATTTTTTTCTCTCCTGACTCGATCCTCTTTGTGAGGTCTTCGAGCATTTTCGTGATTGTGGAGTCAGCCCTCGATCTATCATTACTCGAGCTCTCCGGGATTGGTTCAGCACGGTGAGTAGTTTCCGGTCCCACCACGCTCAGAGTCTTTTGCTGACTTTGCAACTGAGCGATAACAATCTGTTGCGCTTGTAACATTTCAAAAATCACTTGGAGGCTGACCTCTCCATCTCCTTGACCCTATGTTCTTTGGCCACTAGGTTGAACCTCTCCGCGTACGCTTCCTCCGACGTCAGTGCCTAAGTCGACGTTTAAAGCAACGTGTGAACCAACATCGATCGAGTTAGGAACTGGCACTACCCCAGGGTTAAGTGGTGGCACACCGGCCCCTGAAGCTGTTGTATTATCATTTTCCCCATGGAATCCGAGACCGTCATTACCATGTATTGGTGTGTTTGCTGAGTTCGACATGTTTCAGTCTGAAAACAAAGAATCTTTGACAAGAAAAAGTGTAAAGAATAACGTGTGTTATCAGAAAATTAGCACTGAAATAATCACTATTATCTTTAGCCCCACGGTGGGCGCCAAACTGTTTACCTCAAAAATACGAGTAACGGTTAAATTTGATATGTGGTTTCAAAGATATGTGATCTAGTTCAATACCAATTAATAAGCAAGTAATATAAGGTATAAATGAAAGGAATAAATGAACCAAACCAGTGTTACTTAAGCATTAGCGACCCCGAGGTGAATTAAGAACAATAAAGCAAGAATAAAGTTTAAAAGACAATTTTGATGAATAATGAGCGAAAAGTAGAGAGTATATTCTTTGTCAATAATTAGATGATGTTTACAAATGATTTGGGTCCCCTTTATATAGGAGGAAAAACCCTAAATAAGGTACATTTCTATTTACAGTAAAGAATCTTATTGGGACAACTGTGTAACCACCTAGTATGGATTTGTACTAATTCGTACAAATCTATTTCGGAATATACGCATGATCTTTGGAGACGTGGCGAGAATCTTGTCCTTCTGTAACAAACTTATAACGACACTATCTAGGCATCAGTCGTATTTTGCTCCGATGCTCATCGAGCACTTAGGCCTTCGAGCCTCTTATCCTACCTTCGAACCCGAGTTTGGTCTTTATCGAACTTCAACCCTCGACGCGGCCTATCGAGTCTACAAAATCGGGGCATAAAATTTTGACCGTATACAATAATTAAACTATAGTTCACTAGAAAATTAAAATTGTTTCATAGTAATAAATATTGTTTCCAAACAAGTAGTATAGTGTATATTGAAATATGTAGCCAGACACTTACACAATATGTAGCATAAAATAATTTCACCTGTTTTACGAAAGTTGTGTACTTCCTCCGTTTCAATTTATGTGGACCTATTTTTTTTTTGGTCCGTTCCAAAAAGAATGACCCCTTTTTATATTTGGTAATAATTTAGCTTAAACTTACAATTCTACCCTTAATGAGAAGCTTTTATAACCACACAAATACTCTGAACCTCTTTTTGACTTGTTTAGGACCACAAATTTCAAAAGTCTTCATTTTTTCTTAAACTCCATGCCCAGTCAAACAGGTTCACATACATTGAAACGGAGGGAGTATATTTTAAGTGGGTTAATCAGAGCGAACATTGCTATGGTTAATGAGCAACTTTCCTACATGCTCGCCCCAAGATCGATTAGCACTATTAGGGATGGCAATAGGGAGGGGCGGGACGGGTTTTGTTTGATGCGGGACGGGGCGGGTTTACTCTTATGCGGGTGCGGGGCGGGTTAAAACAATTTTTAAAATTTTTAAAGCGGGGCGGGCGGGTTGTGGGTTTAATGCGGATTCAATGCGAGGCAACTTTGAATTTTATCTTTTTTGAAACAAAGCAATCATTTCAACTGCAATTTCATATTTTTCTTCACTAGCACGAATACAATTTTGATTTNAATGCGGGGCAACTTTGAATTTTATCTTTTTTGAAACAAAGCAATCATTTCAACTGCAATTTCATATTTTTCTTCACTAGCACGAATACAATTTTGATTTATAATTAACCAATT
Source organism: Nicotiana undulata (assembly GCA_005239495.1). Lineage (NCBI taxonomy): Eukaryota > Viridiplantae > Streptophyta > Magnoliopsida > Solanales > Solanaceae > Nicotiana > Nicotiana undulata. Next base: position 49,487 of record ML251384.1, on the reverse strand, counting down.
TGCATAAGTCTCACAAAAATAAAATTACAAAAGTCAATATATCATATTAGTATATACATTATTACAAAGGTAAAGATATTATCTGCTATGACGCATTACAAGGAATGCCGGTGTAATGAACATGTTTTTAGAAAATTAATGATTGAAAATAGAAACAAAACACGAAATTAGAGAGAAAAAAAGAAGAAAAAAATTAAGCGGGGCGGGACGGGTTGATATTTTTGTGGGTTTTACCAAATCCGCCTCGCACCCGCCCCGCCCCGCCCCATTGCCATCCCTAACCACTATCAAGACAATCCAGTTTTGTTCCCTTCCTCTTCTTTTTTTTTTTTGTTCTTTTCTTCTCTTTTTCTTAATTTCTTTGATTTTCTTCATCTTTGTCTTTTCTCTTTGTACAACCCCATTTTTATTGGATTATTTTTAATTAAATTTTATTTTTATTACTATTTTCTTTTTCTAGTTTTCAAACTTTTTTTATGTGAATATGATTTTAATCATTCTAATTTTTAATTCATCTAATGTCAATTCTTTTCCTTGGTTTTGATAAAGTACAATTTTTTTAGTTGGTTATCACGTATTTATTTATGATAAAATATTTTGTAAAATGAGTCGAATTAATTCCAAAAAGAACTAAATCAAATTAACTTTAACAGAACGAACCAATATATCTTACATCCTAATTCAATTTTCTCGATTAGTGGTAGATTTGCATTATATACAGTGCCACCCTTAACAATCAAATCCTGAATCCGTCCGTGAATCGATCCTTGTGGGAGAGAGTGCCAAAATAAAGAACAGACCATAATGTCAAATTATATAAGAGTACAAATTTTAAAAGGGAAAAATAAAACACAAGAAAGAAGCATGATACAGAGTAAAAACGTGGAACATAGATTTGGCTATTGTTCTTTTGTTTTATTTTATTATCTGCTTTCTTGGTAGCTAGTAATTTCTTGCTATAAATAGGTGACTCATTCCATTGAAACTTCACAACAAAAGTCATATCTCTTTCTATATTTCATTCTTACTCTCCCTTATTTAGTAATAAGCTCCGATCGAGATCGTATCATCATGTTTCCGATAAAGAATATTGTTGATGGATTGAGTGGGCATAATGACTCAAAGAAAGTCAAAGGAACTGTGGTGATGATGAAGAAGAATGCTTTAGACTTTACTGATATCGCTGGCTCCGTTTTTGATGGAGTTCTCGAGTTCCTTGGCCAGAAGGTCTCTTTGCAATTGATCAGTTCTTCTCATGGTGATCCAGGTAACTTCTCTGCTCTTTATATGGAACCTAAATATTTATCAGTAAGTGAACTACAGCATTAATATTATATTCACAGCCCATTAACACATATAAATTATAAATTGTGGTGGAGCCAGATTTTTCATTAAGAAGGGTCAAAATATAAAGAAATAAACTCAGCAGTGTCAATACATAGTTCATATATATACTTTAAATTTTTTTACCTAACTACACAATGTAATTTTTCGACTAAGTGTTGTTTGTTAACTTTTAGTGTGTGTATATCTATATTTATATATATTTAAAAGTTAACTTTTCAAGAAACAATATCTATCTTAAATGTCAAATTTAATATTATTTATAAAGACAAAAATTTGTTAAATCTTAACTTTTAATTTTTGATAATTAACTTTATATTTAAAATTTAATTTAACTGTGTAATTATATGTGTGCAACTAAATAGTACAATTGTAATTACTCTTATATTATGATAAATAAATAGGTAATTGTACTACCAATACTATGTAATTATTAGGCTCTGCAATTACTATCCTAGTAATTATATCAATTCCAATTACTTAATGGCTTTCGAAACAGACCCTTAGTGTTTAGAGCTTCATATTCCCCGTCACTTTGTTCTTTTGGAAAGAAAAAAACAAAGATGTTTGATCTTTACTTGTACTCCCTCCGGTCCACAATAAGTGATTAATTTGTCTTGATTTTGATTTAAAATAAGTGTACATTTATATAATTAAGAAAAAATTCAATTTATTTTTTCCAAAATTACCCTTATGTACGTATCTCTAACACGTCGTTTACTCCTCACATTAAATTATGTCGCAATATTTAATCAAGGATAGTTTAGTTACATTCACTATTTTTGTCTAAAATTTAGTATTTTCTTAATGAGTATGCCCAAGACATATGGACCAAATAGAGTATCCATTTATCCTTTTTGCTTCCCGGAAAATATCGAAATATGTGAAAAGTGAAATTAAATGCCCCCCTCGCCCCCAAAATAAATTAAAAGGAAAATAAGCATGAAGATGGAACTGCAGAATAGATTATGTCTGAACCAGAAACAGAAGCATTTATTCGATTCAATAATGATGAAAACTTTACTTCAGCCTCCCATACAAAGTAATCTACAAATCACAAAGTCCATGCCTTCATTTATTAAGCTTACAAAATTGTGGAAATCAAGGTAAGCAGACAACATTTGTCATTGAATAATTACTGACCATACCCGATCGATAATTTAGTCAGATATCTAGAAGATTAGGTACAATCTTAACTTTTAGCTACAGCGGTGGGAAAATGAATTTAAAATAATAAACTTTTAAAAAGTTGGTCAAATATATCAATAAGATCCGTACTATTTACTTAAAATATGTATAACTAATGGATAATATATAAGTTTAACACATTCGCAAAGACACAAATTCAAAGTTTCTCAAATTTGGGAGACTAATAGTTCTCCCAAAATGATCATATTCAAGAAAATATGAATAATATAATATATTTGTCAGTTAATTATTTTTTATCTGTATTCAATATGGAACGAGTCAGTTATTTTATTCGTTTATTACATTATCCATTTTGACCCACCCACTTCTTTCCTGACACGACCGTTTGCCACTTGTATTACATACGTATAGTTGATACAGACATAAGTTTTATTAAGCCGCGTGACAAATAAGATCTATCTTGTCACTTAATTTATTAATTGCTGATTATAGAATACTAGACGACAATGAATTATCTCAAACCAAGGAAATAAGGGAGTGTGTAATGACCTTCCTAACGTGTAAAATTAGAATAAATGAGAAGAGATGGTGTACTCTCTCTCTCTCTTATTTACATGATTGTGGTGAAGAGTTGTTTAAAGTAATTGCACGTAAATCTAATTGATTAAATTAATTACTTATACTCCCTCCGATACATAATAAGTGATTATTTTACCTTTTTATTTTGGTCCAAAAAAGTGTTTGTTTACATAAACAAGAGAGGATTAATTTTATTTTTCTAAAATTTGCTCTTATTTATATATTTTAATGTGTCAAAGTAAAGATTAATTTAGAAATTACATCTTTTTTTATAGTAATAGTTTGTATATTCTTATTAGGTGTCCCAAATATAAAATGGTGGATAGAAGGGAGTAATAAATAGAAAGTAAAATATTATAACATATTAAACAATAATGATGATGTAAACAAATGATTACACCGTCCGGGTATATACCTAAAAGAATAAACCGACAATCGGACTTTGTGTCTGCCATCAGTGTCGCTAACCAAAGATGGTGATTGTTTTTCAAATTTATCCAACGATGCAGCAAATGATTTACAAGGGAAACACAGCAATCCAGCCTACTTGGAGAAGTGGCTGACTACCATAACCCCAGTAACAGCAGGTGAATCAGCGTATAATGTCACATTTGATTGGGAGGAGGAGTTTGGGGTTCCAGGTGCATTCATGATCAAGAATTTGCATTTCACTGAGTTCTTCCTCAAGTCAGTTACCCTTGAAGATGTTCCCAATCATGGCAAGGTTCATTTTGTCTGCAATTCATGGATTTATCCTGCAAGTAAATACAAGTCGGACCGCATCTTCTTTGCAAATAAGGTATGCATGGTTATTTGTTCGATCGCATCGAGCTAGGTATATATGCATGTAAAACATTAATTAATGTGTTTGTTTTGTTGATGCAGACATATCTTCCAAGTGAAACACCAGCACCTTTGCGCAAATACAGAGAAAACGAATTACTGACCTTAAGAGGAGATGGGACTGGAAAGCTTGAAGCTTGGGACAGGGTTTATGACTATGCTTTCTATAATGACTTGGGTGATCCAGACCTAGGTGCACAACAGGTCAGACCTATCTTGGGAGGCTCCTCTCACTACCCATACCCTCGAAGAGGAAGAACAGGCAGAGCACCAACAACAACAGATCCTGAAAGTGAAAGCAGGATTCCACTTCTTTTGAGCTTAGACATCTATGTACCAAGAGACGAGCGTTTTGGACACTTGAAGTTGTCAGACTTCCTTACTTATGCTTTGAAATCCATGGTTCAATTCATCCTCCCTGAATTACATGCTCTCTTCGATGGCACCCCTAACGAGTTTGACAGTTTTGAGGATGTCCTCAGACTCTATGAAGGAGGCATCAAGCTTCCTCAAGGACCTTTATTTAAAGCTCTCATTACTTCCATTCCTTTAGAGATGGTAAAAGAACTTCTTCGAACTGACGGTGAAGGAATAATGAAATTCCCCACACCTTTGGTTATTAAAGGTACTAACATTATATTAATTACATCCTAATAATGCTTTTTCCATTTTACTTTATCTATTTTGGCTGTTTATTTTATGTAGAGGATAAAACTGCATGGAGAACTGATGAAGAATTTGGAAGAGAAATGTTGGCTGGTGTGAATCCTGTCATAATCAGAAAACTCCAAGTAAGCTCATAATTAGGCTTATTGTGTTTTTCTCTAGTATCTCCTGTCTCCCTGTGGATAAAATATTTGTGTCTTATTTGTAGGAATTCCCTCCAAAAAGCACGTTGGATCCTCAAGTATATGGTAATCAAGATAGTACAATTACCATACAACACATAGAGGATAGGTTGGGTAGACTAACAATTGATGAGGTAATTCATTTTCACACCTAGCTAGTTCCTACTATTAACTAATTAGATTCCTTTGACAAATAAGGATTTTTTTTTGTTTTGTTTTTGGAAGGCAATCAAGAGTAATAGGCTTTTCATACTGAACCACCATGATATGGTTATGCCATATTTGAGGAGAATAAACACCACAACAACAAAAACCTATGCCTCAAGAACATTGCTCTTCTTGCAAGATAATGGATGTTTGAAGCCGCTAGCGATTGAACTAAGTTTGCCACATCCAGATGGAGACCAATTTGGTGCTATTAGCAAAGTGTATACCCCAGCTGATGAAGGTGCCGAGGGCTCCATCTGGGAACTGGCTAAAGCTTATGTTGCAGTGAATGACTCCGGTGTTCATCAGCTAATTAGTCATTGGTAAAAAAGGCGTCTCTATGGATTTATGACATAGAATAACAACTCTCAAATTCTAAGACATCTGGTCATCTTTGTAGGTTGAATACACATGCTGTGATTGAGCCATTTGTGATTGCAACAAATAGGCAATTAAGTGTGCTTCACCCGATTCATAAGCTTTTGCATCCTCACTTCCGTGACACAATGAACATAAATGCTATGGCAAGACAAATCCTAATCAATGCTGGTGGAGTTCTTGAGAGTACAGTTTTTCCTTCCAAATATGCCATGGAAATGTCAGCTGTGGTTTACAAAAACTGGATTTTCCCTGATCAAGCACTTCCCACTGATCTTGTTAAAAGGTACTAATAAATCACAATTAAGCTTCAAATTTTGTTACTAAATTTCGGGACTAATCTTTATAGGTTTTGATTTCAGAGGAATGGCAGTTGAGGACTCGAGTTCCCCCCATGGTATTCGTTTGTTGATACAGGACTACCCATACGCTGTTGATGGTTTAGAAATATGGTCAGCGATCAAAAGTTGGGTAACAGAATATTGCAACTTCTACTATAAATCTGATGACTCGATTCAAAAAGACAATGAACTCCAAGCTTGGTGGAAGGAACTCCGCGAAGAGGGACATGGTGACCTAAAAGATGAACCTTGGTGGCCTAAAATGCAAAATTGCAAAGAGCTAATAGATTCTTGTACTATCATTATATGGACAGCTTCTGCACTTCATGCAGCGGTCAATTTTGGTCAATATCCTTATGCCGGTTATCTCCCAAATCGTCCTACAGTAAGTCGAAGATTTATGCCAGAGCCAGGAACTTCTGAGTATGAAATGCTAAAGACAAATCCTGATAAAGCATTCCTAAGAACAATCACTGCTCAATTGCAGACACTGCTTGGTGTTTCCCTTATAGAGATATTATCAAGGCATACTTCAGATGAAATTTACCTCGGACAGAGGGACTCCCCTAAATGGACAAATGACGAAGAACCCCTTGCTGCTTTTGAGAGATTCGGCAACAAGTTGAGTGACATTGAAAATCGGATTATAGAAATGAATGGTGACCAGATATGGAGGAACAGGTCAGGACCTATTAAGGCTCCGTACACACTACTCATCCCAACAAGCGAAGGGGGACTCACAGCCAAAGGAATTCCTAACAGTGTGTCTATATGAACCTTATTATTAAGTAATGAGCCATGTGAACAAGTCTGGAAATGGAGAATTGGTGTTTCAATAAATCTTGTAATGAAGTTTCATTACTTTAAGTTTATTTGCCTTATTTCTATATGTTTGATACCCTTAAGTTCCTTTATTTCCCTTCTAGCACAAACCTGTCATTTGGTTCCAGTTTGTTGGGAGAATAATGCAGATAACAAATCCTTATGTATTCTGCAACTTGTAATTATTCTGAGTATTAATTATATTCATCTCAGAATCATGCATGTATTAAAATTATCTTCTTTATTTGCTTTTATTGTTTACCGCCATTAGGTATGATGCCTCGGGGTTATAATTTATAAATTTTTCAAACATAATCTTATAAAAAAATAATATGAGTCAGACTTTATATAATACGTACCTTTTAACAAAATAGAACACATAATACTCTTATTTGGTTGTACAAAGAATGCATAATATAATCAAAGTAAGCTACTACCATAAAAATAGTATCCGAATGTAACGTTGACAGAACTTCAATCTTTGTGGCACAGTAGCATGTCAAACTGGGAAATTCCATAACCAAAATGTAGAACATATTGAGTTCCTTCCTGCTTGTTGAAAGCCATGTAGTATAGACAGAAATAGTAGTCAGCTTTGTAATCCCTTTCTTTTCTGCTATAAAGATGTTAATCATAGGAATATATTTCACTATACTGTAACTTCCATCTCCATGTATGTAATGAACAGCATCACGTAAAACTGGATACATAACCTGGCGAATCATGAACATTGTTCCATTGAGTAATAATTGGACACCCTTGCAACTTCTGAAAATTGCATCATTGATCAATCCGGCAGCTTGCTCACCCTGGTATACCACTACTATATGTACTGAGAATTGTTGCATTGGGCCAAAACCTTGAAAATTTGGAACCTTCTAAATACTGTTCTACTGATAAAACCTTGGCAATATCTTTGAATTGAATAACAAGCTATCAAACTATTGAGATTTTGTATAATAATAGTAACTGCAAAAAAGTATTTTCTGTTAGTTCTAAAAGAGACACCAATGTTGTCCCCCCTTAGTACTTGAACATGGTGGCCAAGTATCCCAAGAAAATACATCTCCTCCTATGTTTCCATGTCTTTATCTCTTGGCAGCCCTCACCCTCAAATGGGGACAATATGGTAGCTTATCACTATTAAGTAGGAGTATCTTTCTTCCCTTGACATCCAGTTCCGATCCACAAAAGAATTGTAATTAGCATTGCCATGATCTAGTTCTTCATTATCCAAGTGGTCATCAAGTGCATTACCCTCTCTAAAGATATGCAAAACCTGAACATTATATAGCTCCATATATTCCAAAATCTCTTCTACCAAAGCAGCTATTCTCCATGATGATTTCCCTGTCCTCTCAACTACATTCTTCATAAAGCAAAAGGTTAGTTTGCAATATGAAATAATGTATATGATGTGATATATAATACTCAATGGCCTCCAGCAAAGCAGTTGCATGCTTATGCTTTTGTGACCATGTGTAACGACCCAAACGATCGTTTTGACTTCTAGCACTATGTTTTGCTATTCGAGACTGTTAGTAGGTTCATTTTAATATTTTATGACTTGCACGCACGGTTGATTTTGATTTTCGACAGGTTCGAAAGCATTTTGGAGGAAGAATTCTCGATTTGGAAGCTTTTAGTTGTTGGAGTTGATTAATAGTTGACTTTTGGTATAAACGAATACAAATTGATGATTTGATGATTCCGCTAGCTTCAGATGATGATTTTGTACTTTTATATATGTTTTGATCAGGTCACGGGTGACCCCGGTTATTTTGGCGCTTCTAGTCTAAAAATAGAAATTTGAGTGTGCACATTTGAAATTCTTGAGTTTTGATGCTTGATTCTTTATTTTCAATCTTGTTTTTATGTTTTAAGAATACAAACAAGTTTGTGTTAGGTTTATGTTCTTGTTTGGATTATTAAATAGGGTCCCGAGGGGTTCCAGTTAGTTTGGGATTGTTTCGGGAAAATTTCGAGAAGTTGTCAATTGCTGGTACTACTGTTGTTGCAATTGCGAACAATGGTTCGCATTCGCAAATGTCACGTCGCATTTGTGAGGTTTGGGATGGGGAGCTCCGCAATTGCATAACTTGGATTGCAATTGCGATGTCTGCAATTGTGACCTAGCTGTCGCATTTGCGACACATATGACTCAGGAGATCCTTCTCAATTGTGAGCACTTAATTTGCGAGCCGGGCGATTGTGAGCAAGAGTTCGCAATTGTGATATCTGCAGATGAGTTATGAATGAAGGGTTCCGAGACTAGCTTATTTTATTTTATTTTTGAGACCTAGACTTCATGAAAAGATGATTTTCTTCCCATCTTCTACGGTTAGTAACTTTAACTTATTTTTTATTAGTTTTTTTTTTCTCCCATAGACTTTCATCCCTAAATTTGGATTTTAAAGTGTAGAAATAAGGTTTTGGTTTAGTAACTTAACATTGTGTATTTTAGAGATTTATACCTTGATTTGAGATCGAATCTCGAGACTAATTATATATTTGGACTCGTAAAGTTAGAGGTCATCGGGATTTGGGCTTGATTTTGAATTTCGATCATGTGGTCCCGGGTTGAATTTCTTTTGACTTTTGAAATTTCTTCAAAGATTGAACCTTTATTGATTGAGGACATTTCTTTTAGTATTCTTTGATTTTCTTGGATGATATTTGACTAGGGTTTGATCGTTTTGAGGAGCATTCCTAGAGAAGGTTGTATTGGGTTGTTGAACTTGTTCCGAAATAAGGTAAATGTCTTGCCTTGATTTGGTTTGGGGGAATTTTTTTTAATTAATGATATTGTTTACTACATGCGGGGGTGATGCATATGCGAGGTGACTAGCGTATATGCATGTGTTGAGGTTATCCATGCTCGAGGTAGATTTTATGCTTATTTATGCTTAGTTGAACTTTGTGATTGTAACACCCCGATAGGTCTTTTTGAGTACTATCTCCCTTTTTTATGAATTGAGACCTTTCATAGAGATATTTGATGATTTATGACTTGCTTGCGTGGTCCGTGTTAATTTTTAGAAAGTCTAAATGTGAATTTTTAAAGAAAACCTGATTTTTGAACTTAGATAGAGTTGACCACGGTAAATATTTTTTGGTAAACTACATCGGATCAGTGTTTTAATGTTTCTTGTAGGTTAGTATGATGATTTTGCAGTTATACACACATTTGGTTGGGCTCTCGGGCGACTCGAGGCTGTTTCGGCACTTAATGTGTAAAAGGTAAAATTTTGAAATTTGAACTATAAAGTTCTTTGAATTTTGGTGCTTGATTCTTGAATTTAAATATTTTTTTGATGATTTAAACTTACGAGCGAATACATATGATGTTAATATACTTGTGTGGATGTTTGAATTGGAACCCAATAGGATCGAGTGCTGACTTGCATTTGCAATGTTGGGTAGGGGCTGGAAAGCTTCGCATTTGCAAGGCTTTGGTTGCTTTTGTGAGGTTGTCGGACTTTGCAATTACGAGACTCATGTCGCAATTGCGATTCAGGTGGAGAAGGGCCTGCTTCGATTTTGCGGTGCTCATTTTGCATTTGTGAAGGTCCTAGTGTTTGCATTTAATATGTCGCATTTGTGACATCAAAGGGGCTCAGGCACTGTTCGCCTTTGCGATTAGTGATTTACTTTTGCGAACATCGCAATTGCGATACCTTCAGTTGGGTAAAAAGTTGTGATTTCGAGATTAGGCTCATTTTATTTAATCTTTGAGACCTAGAGTCCACATAATGTTAGTTTCGGAGAGCAATTTCTTCCCAACTTCATAGATTATAAATTTAACTTATTTTTGTTCAATTTTCATTACTTTTCATGGGTTGTCTTTATTAAATCTAGGATTTCATAGAATAGAAATAGGGGTATTGGGGATTTGATCTTAATTTCGAAACAAATCTGTGAGATATCGATATTTGGATGTTCGGGTGAATGGGTAATTGGGATTTGATCTTAATTTCGAATTTTGACCACATGAGCGTGTCTTGTTTTGCCTTATTTGAGTAATTTGACTATATTCGGGTGGGTTGGTGGCTTGTTCTAAAGAAAAATCTGTGTTGGATTATTGATTTTTGTTTATAAAGAGGTAAATGTCTTGGTTAATATTGAGGGAGGTAATTAGGGTGTAATTAAGTATATTTTCCACGTGATGTATGTGTTGGGGTAGCATATACGCAAGGACTGGTGTATATGTGTTGGTCAAAGGTTAAAAATGCGGGTAGAGTTAGCTTTAATTATGCCATGTTAATTTGTGTATTATGTCTTCCATGATCCAGATAGATTGTGAAACTCTTTCATTTCTCTAATCCATGTTATTATCCATGTTGAGCTTATTGAGATATTGGGCGTTAAGATTATTGAATTATTAATATGGTTATTGGTGCAAAGGTGTTGGTAAATTCTCATATGGCAAGTCATGTTCAAATACTATCCTTGATGTTTTTTATGTTTATCACCGTTCTTGGTACTATATTATTGTCACGACCCAAATCGATGGACCGCGATGGGTGCCCGAGTCCTACATGTCGAACACCCTTAAGCATGCGTTTAAGATATAAACATGAATAACATATGCGAGGGAAACCTGTCCAAAAGATATATGTACATATACATGCAAAAATACAATGGGGAGAGCCGGCAAGGCTACTTACTATCCAACTATACATATATAGACCTTTAATAGAAATACAACTGTACAAAGACGGGACTGAGCCACGTCATACCCATATATCTATATACAAGCATATCGTACCAAAATCAAAAGTAGCTCCGGATCAAGTGGAGCACGCCAACTCTCGCTGATCAAGGATCCTAAGAAGGGGGAGCGTCGACTTGCCTACCTGCACCTGCGGGAATGAAACGCAAACCCCGGGAAATAGGGCGTCAGTACGAATAATGTACTGAGTATGTAAGGCATAAAAATCAGTACATAAAAGACATAGATGAAGCACGGAATAAGAAATTCCGCCTGTAAGTCTTAATAACTTTGCGATCCCTGTAATAGTTATAACATCATGGATGTGCATGTAAATGTCGTGTCATGCATAGGTATAGGTGTACATAACATCATCAAGCCTCTGAGGGCATCCCATCCTATCATCTCGGTCACTATGGGCAAAATCATCAACATATACCAACTGATCATGTGGTGGTGAGTATATAACGTTGTAACCTTTTCCCATATCCCATATATATATATTTATATGTATACGCGTATATAACGTCATCCGGTCATGGATCAATGTAAAGAATGCAATGCATGATAAGTACGTCAGTAAAATCTTTCAGAGTGTCATAAGACCATTATGCCTCTGATTAATATCATGAAATAGACTTTATCAACTTACATATTTCTGAGACCCATAAACTGACGATAGAATAATAAGACTAATGGGTGAATAAGAATATACACATCTCTAGCATTTGTACGAATAGAGTAATTTATGAAAGTTGCGCATTTTCTTGTTTCATTTGTGTCGTATAGATCATGCCAAAATGAAAGAACGGATAACCTTAACATACCTGAGTTGATTCTTTTCACAATCCTCTAACTCATGTTAAATGCGACAAATCACAGAACAAATTATATGAAAAGCCTGAAGCAATGACGATGCTTGTGCAAAGACCATTTTTAGATAAACCTTTTCCGTAAGTGACTTATAAAATGAAAAGCTTGAATGAAGCTTTTTAGAACAAAACGTTACTGATATTAGGAAAGGTTTGTCGGAATGTTTTTCGAAGTATTATAATGTGATCCTCATTCTTTTGGTGGCCTACATAATTAATGCCTGGTGTCACCTTTATTTCAAAGTGTGACACCTTTGCTTTTTTATTAGTTAGTCATTACAAGAAAAGGGGTGGCTTGCCACGTGAGGGAGGGTAAATCTTATCCCACTTTTTAATTAATTACCCAACAATTAATCAATTACTCATATAATTAAGAATTATTTCACTTACTTAATATACTACTAACATTTAATACACTTTACGTATCCTACTATCGTGATCGTGGGTTACCTTATATGGCATTAGTCCATAAATGCCGGGTATTGTAGCTTGGACCGTATTTTATCCCAAATCGACAACCTTTAACGAAACTCTTTTTTTTTTATTCGTTTACCCTTTATCCTCCACGGAACTTACTTATCGTTCGTTATAAATGGCATAAGTGCGTATAACCTCAAGATAATCTCATCCTCGAGCTTACGTCGATTAACTTACGACGAAACTTTAACGTACGAAAATGTGAGATGTAGCAATTATATATGTGATGCTTGGTGAGGAAGAGTGAATTGCACGAAGGGTATTTCTTTTTTGTGAGAGAGAGTGATTGTGCACGAAGGGTGTTTCCGTGCTTTCTTCATATATTAGTATCATTGCGCAGAGGGTGTTACTGTGCTTGAGAGAAGGTGAGAATATGCACGAAGGGTGTTTCCTGCTAGCTAATATATTATGTTGTGAGGATGAGAGTAAAAGCACGAAGGGTGATATTGTGTCGTTTGTTGGTATTGTTGTTGTTGATTTTGCTATTTTGATTGAGGACTTGGCTATGTTGCTTCGTAATTATCTTTGAAAGGTTTGTTCAAATTTGCTTGCATAAGCATAAATTGTGGCTTACTTCAGTAGTACCTTCTTTTACTTCCTCGTTCTATATGCGCGTACGTACTTGTTGACTCACGCACATGTTGTTATCTTGTCATCTTAACTGATATTTTACTTGCCATCTCATTATTTCTCGTTACTTAACTACACAGGTTTATATGTAGGTGTCTTGTATTAGCCTCATCACTACCTCGTCGGGGTTAGGCTCGATACTTACGGAGTATATTGAGCCAGTTGTACTCATACTATAATTTTGCACTTCTTGTGCAAATTCGGACAATGGTACCAACAAAGTACCGAGAGGTGCATAGCAGATACCAGATAGATGACTTGAGTAGAGTTGCATATCGTTCGCATGCTTTAGAGTCATATTTCCATTTCTTTTGTACTATTTCTCTTTACTAGACAAAATTGTATTTCTTTCAAGACAATGTATTTAACAAACTTAATAGCTCATGTACTCGTGACTCCACTTCTTAGAATGGTCGATCATTGGTGTTGATCTTTAGACTCATTATGTATGTTGTTGAGTTATTTTTATGCTATATTATCATTTTTCTATTAACCGTTAGTTTCATACCTTTCGTATTTATCGTTATGTGCTCGCTTTCCTAGCAAGCGATGTTAGGCGTCATCAAGACCCCGCGGGTTGGGATTTTGGGTCGTGACAAGTTGGTATTAGAGCCCAAGGTTGCATAAGTCTCACGAATCATGAGCAACCTTCATAGAGTTCTGAGGATCGGTATGGAGACATATGTACTTATCTTCTAGAGGGTATAAGGCCTTAAGAAACTTCACTTTCTTCCTCTCTCTATCGTGTGTCTGTGTTCTATCATAATATTTGAATCATTCTTCTCTTCTTATCTCACTCATGGTGAAGACGCGTGCTTCGTCCACAACTTACCAGGAGCCAAATCCCCAGATTGCAGCCACTACTAGGAGTAGGGACCTGGGAAAGGGCAGAGGTAGAGGTAGAGGCAGAGCTCAGCCTAGAGCCCACTCAGTGACACCCATAGTTGAGCCTTAGATAGCATAGGATGATGAGATTCAAGTTCAGACCAAGATAGTAGGGCCAGATCAAGTCCTAGAGGGGTTCATTTCTACCTAGTGCTTCAGGATGACTTAGTACACATGGTTGGCTTCACGGAGAATATGGCTCCAGCCGGTGTGTTTCTCGTGGCACCGACCATTTTCTAGACCGAGGAGGAGTTCAAACTCCTGCGATTCAGATCCTAGAGCAGATGGCCCATGGTTATTAGACCCCAATAGTTCTACCAGTTGGGGTAGTTCGGCCTATTGTTCTTACACAGCCCAGGGACAGGACCATGGTGTCAGCTGATGCGCTGAAGAGATTGGACAGGTTCACCAAGTTGTTTTCCCCTTATTTTAGCGGAGCACCTTCAGAGGATGCCCATGACTTCTTGTATCGTTGACATGAGATTTTGCGCAACTTGGGAGTGGTTGAGTCCAATGGAGTAGATTTTATTTTCTTTCAGATGCATCGGTCAGCCAAGAGGTGGTGGCGGGTTTATGTGCTAGGCAACCCAGCATTATCACCTCCTCTCACATGGGCTTAGTTTTCATAGTTGTTCTTGGAGAAGTTTATTCCCCTCACTCGGAGAGATAAGTTGTGCAGCCAGTTCGAGCGCCTTCAGCAAGGTGGCATGACCCTTACTTAGTATGAGACTAGATTTGTTGACTTGTCTCACCATGTATCTATCATGATCCCTACTAAGAGGTAGAAGGTTCCGAGGTTCATATAGGGTCTTACATATGGCATCAGACTTCGGATGGACGGAGAGTCCGAGACTAGGAGTCTTGTAACTCAGGTGGTGGAGATTTCCAGGAGGATAGAGCGCATTGGAGTCTAGGTGAGATAGACGACCTCTGACAAGAGGCCCCGTCATTTGGCGGATTCAGTGGTGCCTCGTCTAGAGGCAGGGATTCCTTTGGTAGAGGTCGTTCTATCAAGCTACAGTTAACACTCGCATGCACTACTAACTGTGGACTTTCCTGAAGCTGAAGGTCTCCACAAAGTCTTGTCCCAGTAACCTCCAGTGTCTTCAAACTGCACCTGTTGTATACTATGTTTTGCAATATCCTCAGGAAAGGATTGATCAATCGATTTCTCATTCTAGTCATTTCCTTGCCTCAAGGCTGCCGCTTCTTGTAAGTCCTCATTTATGTGAAAATCAGGTGGCACTACATGATATAAAGCTCATAATATAGTTTAGTTTTCATGCCAAACATTTGTAGTACCACTCTTCATTTCCCACCAAATCTCATGCTCCACATCATGCCTAGCATTTAACATTTGCCTCCAAACGTGAGAAACTTTCCTAAATTCTATCATTGTTGGTATCTCGTTCTTGCAATATTTATTCCACATGATATTTGACGATAATGACTTTGTAGACCTAAATCTCTACTATAACTTTGCAAACACTGCCCTAGATACATCAAACAATAATTTGAAGCCTAACCCTCTTTCCTCCTTTGGGAAACAAAGCTTCTTCCATGAGAACCAATGTCTACTCCTACATGCTTCCTTATTTCTCCAGAAGAACCTTGCAAATAACTTATACAGATGTTCCAATATGTTTTTGGAGGATCCAAAACTAAAAGTAAGTGCACTGGCGTGCTTTGAAGCACACTACTGATCAATGTAACCTTGCGTCCATAAGACAACAACTTTCCTTTCCATGAGTGCAGCTTGGCCTATACCTTTTTTATAAGATCATCATAATAGTCTTTCTTTCTCCTAGTATAGAATATTAGACACCCTAAGTAGATGAAAATGAATTCACCCCTAGTAAAGCCAGTGATATCACCAACTTTTTGAACCAAAGCAGTTGCCACCTTAGAGTGCTTATAGTAGGAACTCTTTGCCTTATTGATGAGCTGGCATGAGATCTTCTCATATCCAGACAACACTGCCATGATCTTCCTTAATGAATCTGGATGAGCTGAGGCAAAGATAATTGTATCATCAGCATATACAAGATGGTTCAATGGATCTTCTTGCTTCACCCTCTAGTAGACTGAAAGAAGCCTGAAGATTGTCTATTCACCAAGATTGAGTACCAATTATTTGACAACAAATTCCATATCATGATGTTAAAATGTTAAACGAATCCCATCTTCCTTAACACATGAAGCAAGTACTTCCAAGACTTCCTATCATATGCTTTATCCATGTCTAATTTAATCACTACATTGGCAGGCTCGCCCCATAACCTGATGTCAGTAACAATCTTCTGAGTGAGGAGTACGTTTTCAAAAATACTTCTTCCCTTCACAAGGTAAGACTAGTTAGAAGATATAAAAGAAGGCAAGAACTTCTCCAGCCTATCATGTCGGACTCTAGACATCACCTTGTTGATGAAATTGCTCAAGTTTATGGGCCTCAAATCTGAGAAAGTCTGAACCATTGGCTTTTTTGGAAGTAACAAAAGATTACTGTGTGTAATAGATATAGGCAATGGTGCTCCCCCAAATAAGTGCAATACCATGTTATGAATATCAATACCAATGATGTCCCAACATACTTGATAGAAAATACGAGTGAATCCATCAGGACCTCTAGCACTCTCCCCACTAAGTTCAAACACAGCAGCCTTGACTTCTTCAAGAGTAGGATACCTACATAATTCCAGATTCTGCTCCATAGTCACCATTGCAGGAACATTGTCTAGTAGAGTGAAGTCAGTAGGATCAGCTTCTTTAGTGAATTTCCTCTGGTAGAATTCCACAACATCAACAACCATATCATATTGGCTTTCAACCCAGACTGCGTCCCTTTTTTGTATTCTTTTCAATTGTAGCTTCTGTCTATTTCCATTAACATGATTGTGGAATAATATTTTATTCCTATCTCCTTCAGTAAATTGTGTAATCCCAGCCTTCTGCTTCCAGTATTGCTCTTCAATGCATAGGTACCTCATCAATTCAGCTTGTTCTTTTTGACGCACAATTCTATTCTCAATTGTAGGTTCTTCTTCAAAAAGCATCTCATTCACCTTCACTCTTCCCTAATAGAAAGTTGTTTGAATATGTCTCCATATGTCTCCTTGCCCCAATTAGATAGATAAATCTTCACCCTTTTTAGCTTTTGGTTGAACACGAGAGATGGATCTCCAATAAAGTCAATAATCCAGTTATGCCTAACCACCTCCTTAAATGTTTCATGTTTGGTCCAGGAGTTTTGGAACTTAAAAGGCTTGATGAAGTTAGTAGCTTCTTCACCACAACTCACGAATAGAGGAGCATGATCTGATCCAGTCCTAATAAGATATTCAACATCAATGGCAGGGAACAAATTCTGGAATGGTAAGTCACCAAAAACTCTATCCGGCCTATTAAAGATATACTCAGCAGTTGGTCTACCATCCCACCAGGTGCATGGAATTCCTTTGTATCCCAAATCAAATAACCCACAAGAGTTCCCACAAAAAGCAAAGTCTTCATATTCAGGAGGGTGAACTGGGAGTCCCTCAAACTTCTCACGTGGCACAACATAAATCACCACCAATAACCTAAGGCAATTCCATATCACTTGCAAGATAATACAGACTATCCCATAATTCTTGACTTTCAAGTGACGAACATTTAACATATACAAAAGTAAACATGATGTATTGGACAATATCATGATGATATAGTTTGATAGTCACCTTTTGTTCAGTCTCTGTCACTATTTCCCACACTACAACAAAATTAAAGAAAACCTAGATCTTCCCATTAATGTTAGCCATATGAGCATCCATATTAAGTCTTCTTCTATATCTTTGAATATGTCTTGAGTTCTCAAAAGGTTCCATCAAAGCAACCATAAAGTATCCATGTTCCCTATGCATATTGATCACTCTTTTAAAGGCATGTTGAGTTTTAACACACATATGTTCCATATCAAGGGCTTGATCATTATTTAGTAACTGAGACTGCCTTCTTAGGAATTATTCTTGTAGGTTGAGGTAATTTTTTAACTTGACCTTGCTTCCTGACCTTCTTACCACTTCCGTCGGCAACTCTTGGAGATAAGTCTACATCTCTAACAACTGCCATAAAATTGCCTGCAATAGATTCATCTTCTCCCTCCTCCTCAATCTCACCTTGTTCTACCTCTACATTCTAAAGATCCACAGGTGCCACATTGTGAGTGATAATGTCATGTAGTATTTGATTAGGTGAATTCAATGGGACAATTATTTGAAGCTGCATAGGCTACCCAATTCCTAAGGCATATGCCACCAACAATGTCTCAATTGCACCTGAAGCCTTAGGAAAAATGGTCTGCTCATGTGACACTCTTCAACCCCTGGTTATGTTGTTCCATTATTCCTAAAGCCTCATGCATCACCTTGAATTTCAATTCATAGACTGAACCCAAATCAGGTTTTACTGTAGCAGTAGATAATGGATATACTATTCCATTGGATTCCTTAGGCATTCCATCAACTGTATCATATTCTGACCTCACTGTATCATGTAATACCTTATCATGCACATTCCCAACCTAATCACCACAAAGCTCCACTAGTTCACCTTCACATTAGCCAAAACCTCAACAGCTCCACTAGAGCTTACTGTTGCATTAATCTTCATCTTAGATTCACATTGTTCGAATTATTAGCCTTAACATTCTCATTATTTTCCCAATTCAATACAACTTCCCTTTTTACATGTTTGTTCTCTTCAATTTCACCTTGCTTCACTATTGAAACCTTTTTACTATTTTGCAGTAGACTTTTAACGTAAGGCTCAAGATGTTTCTTCTTGCTCTTGGCAGTTTCATTACAATCCTCCTTGCCAGTAGTAATTCTTAAAATAGGTTGGCCAACTTCATCAACTTCCAAGACATCAAAAGCGTTTTTAGTAGCTACTGTCTCCTCATTGGTTTTCCCCTTCAGCTTGTCATCTTCCCTCCCCTTAGCATTATTAATAATGTAATCTTGCTTGTTTCTTTGATACTTATTTTGCCTATATATGATGCATCCATTCCTGCCTTGTAGGGTTAGGAATTGCCTTCCCAAGTACCTTTCAACTTTATAACACTTTTGTAGAGTTAGATGTTGTTCCTACTGCCTCCTTGCCCTTGCCTTGATCCTCAACAGCTTCCTCAAATTTCTTGTGCAGTTCTGGATGAATGATCTTGTTACACCCCATATTTTCGTACGTGAGAGTACGTCGTAAGTCAGTGATGTAAGCTCAGAAATAAGATTATATTTGAAAGCATATAAAGTAAGTTAATCGGGTTACCTTGTAGGTTACAAATATTTAAGATCATGAATAATGAGTACCAATAGGGTTGGAACACTTAGAAGCTAAACCAATTGAAGAAAATAAGTTTCGTCGAAAGTCGATGAGTTTGGAATATTATAACATGTACTTTAGGGTGAGACTATGGTTTATTACATGATAAGGAGGTTATGCTATTGAGGTAATAATTTTCGTATGATAGTTGTGTTCTACGTTTTGAAGTAAAGCAAGTTGTGGAACAAAAGTTGGCAAAGGTCTTCACAAGTTACACTCATAATGTGCTGAAACTTAGGTCAAATATAACTGTGATTTTCTCCCAATATAATTGGAATTATTGGATGATCTAGCAACCAAATTGAAGACCTATGATTCTAGCTTCCAACGCATTAAACCGTTCATCGATACGACATAGGAGTAAAGCGATATTTGCAGTTTCGTGAGACTGTGCAGACATCTTAAGTGACAAGTAGGTGGATCACTAGAGCTTTTTGAGAAATATATTTCATGTGTTATATGAGGTCTTATCGGGACATATTATATACCAAATTAAAGGACTTGGAATGTAGTTTCCAACTCTCTTAACCGTTCATTTATACGACATCCGGGTAAAAATATATAAGCATGGGAAGATGGACCAATCCTAGGGTGCCAAGCTAGCACCTCTTTGACTTTTCCAAAGTTGATATATATAAGTCTTAGGTCGTCTTTCTCTTCATTTTCAGCATCACACGACCATAGAACACCCATAAACATATCCTTAACCTCTATTCTATGGTTTCAAAGAAGATTATCATCCCGGGCATGAAATCGAGAAGCGATAACATCAGAACGATCCTTACGACGTAAGTGTCATTATACCGCCTCTCCTTTTTCTTTGTAGTTAGAGTTTTGGAAGGTAATTCATAGTTAAGAAATATCTAATATCTGTATTTAAGTGTTTAAATATCAATAAAGGTTGATAAATGTATTTCCTAATAGTTAGAACTCACGGGACGGTGATCGGAAGCCGTGAGTTCGAGTATTTGACTTGTAGCGGACTCTTTTGGGTTACTGTTGGGCTGCGTATTCTACTACATTTTTGTGGAGTTTTGGAGGTGGAAGGGTGTGTAGAAACCCCATATAGATGTAGGGTGTCGGGATGGTTGTTCTTTGTAACATTTTCGGGTCGTTTGACACGACTACGGTGGTCGTCTTATGTATGAAGTGATTAGGTTGTGTATGGGCTGTTTTGGGAGGCTCAATATGGTTATTATTGATGTTGTTTGGGCTATTTGGTGATTTTTTTGACTTGTGTGAAGTCATATATAGGTGAGGTGATGTCCATGTCATCGTAAAATAGGTTGTGGTCGATACATAATAGTTATGACGCTTAAACGATAACGATAGTGTCGTTTCTATTATTGTAGATTAAGGAGTTGTGACATTTGCGTAGCTTGAGGTTGGGGCAGTATATACAAGGTATGTGAGGCTATCCTATTCCTTCTTCTGCACGACTCTGATTGTACATAATGCAATGAACGAGCTTCCAAAGATACTCCACTCTTAGAAGCTAGCAGTACATACATTGTTTCCTTTCTTATGGAACAATTGATGTTGAGATTGCTTCTCTTATTCTTATGTTATCAATGTGGTTGATACTTCCTGATACTTATAAGATTCTTGATGAATAGTTAATTTTAATAACGGGTACGGAGAATATCAACCTTACGTCACTCTGAAAGGTTCAGAATATGATTCTAATGAGTCTTACTTGCATTACATATATATATATATATATATATATATATATATATATATATATATATATATATATATATATATATATATGTATGTATGTATCTATTTTACTCTACCGAGCCGCGCTATAGTCGGCTGGGTATGGCACCTATCGTGCAACCACTGATCAGTTGGGTTTAAAGAGCTCTACATGGCCGGGTACGTTTTACCGAGCCTATTACAGCCGGGTACGATGTGATGATGATGATGCCCACTGAGGTAGATGTTTTAAAGGTTTATGTATGTATCACACATTTCATGTCAGTGGCCCTCAGAGGTACCCAGATGTTACAGGTTGTATATTCTCTATCCATATTTTCATTACTGTTCTTACTTATGATTTCTTGCCTTACATACTCAGTACATTATTCGTACTGACGTCCTTTTTATTTGTGGACGCTGCATGTCGTGTTGCAGGTCCTAATAGACAGGTGGACGCAGCTTCCCCACCACAATAGGCTTTCCAATTCAGCGGTTATAGGCGAGATCCCTTTTCCGGACTTGTCGTGGTCTTGGTATGCATTTTTGTTATACATATTATGGGTATGTCGGGGCCTTGTTCCGGCTATGTTGCATTACTTATGCTCCTTTAGATGCTCATAGATCGGTGTCGTCTTATGTATAGTTTGGTATGCCTTGTCGAATGATTTTTGTTGTATGGTCTTTCATGGAAGCGTGGTAGCTCCTAACTTACATGTAGTTTCTTGGCAGTCTTGTTATCCCATGTTATGCATGTTCATTCCATTATATTTCATTGTTTGGTGTTCATAATCCATATCTACCACTTATATTGATCTCGTCATCCCTTAAAGATAATAAGAAGGTTAGATAAAATGTATGTTGGTGCTCGGCGAGTATGGCTAGGGTGCTAGTCATGATCCTCAAGTTTGGGTCGTGACAAACTTGGTATCAGAGCAGGTCTGTCCTAGGGGTTTTCTAGTAGAGTCTTATTTATGAGTGTGTTGTGCACCACACTTATAAGGAAGAGGCTACAGGGCATTTAGGACTGTTACTCTTTCTTCTTACTCTAGATCGTGTGGTGGAGCTCAGTTGTAAGAACTCAATTTACTCAATTCTATCTTATTTATAATACGACGATGCATACATCTAGAAAGACAGTTCGTAAGGGATTGCATGTGGCTGTGAAAGAGTTGAGTGATAGAAACTCGATTTTGCATGATGCCTATGATGAGTAAATGTAAGGCCTTCAGTTGATTATGTGTGTACTAAACGGGTAAGCCTCATGATAAGTATCCTTAAGGCAAAGAATATCTATCCACCCCTATGGTGAAAAGAAATGAGAGATCAGAAGATAGATACAAGTTTCAACAAGAAACAAAAGAAAGATGTAGAAGGGTACGAGGTGCCCAGTTAATGAAGATTGTCAGTATTTACGATTCAAGCAGAGAAATACAAGCATATTGAATTACCTACAATTGTAATAGAGGTATGTACAATTGGCCATACCCGTCTCAATTATGCTCTATGGGAGCTAACTGAAATAATTTAAGATAAGGATAGGATATCAGGATCCATCTGGGGTTAGAGTAACCGAAAATTGTGGATAGATTCTTATCATTATTTAACATTTTTGAAGGGTAGTGCAGGACATGGTAATAGTTCTCATTGGGAGATAGCCAGATGGTCACTCTAGAATAATACAGTTCGATATGAATACTAAAATGTTCAGGAAGTTCAGAAGATATCCTAGAAGGGAGGAATATTTACCTTAGGATGACTCCTACCCCTAGTAAAGAGGGAATGTTAGTCGACCCAAGGGCCAATGAGACGGTGCAAGGGGATCTAAAAGCGGAAGGCCGTTTTGTTGAAGTTTTTAGAATAAGGTAATAGACAGAGATATTAGCAGGAGAATAAGAATAGAGTAAATGAAACATTATGAGTAATATGTGATAAATGAGTGATAACGATAAATAAAAATATGACACGATGACAGAGTCTATAGTCAAGTGAAGGAAAAGACAAGAGGAGGCATGCCTTGAGACAATAAAAGTATGAGCCTTAAAGCCTTACCCTCATTTTGGGAAATGAGTTGGCGACTCAAACGTGATTACCAGAAGGGAGAATGAGACCCTCAAAGTAATAGAAATTAGTATGGGCTAGTGAACAAGATGAACTAAACATGAATTAGGGACCGAAGGAATCGGTAATAGACGACATCATTTCAGAGATTGTGTTTCGACAGTAATAGAATGAACAATAGAAGAATAACCTTTAAAGGTCATTCACGAAGACGCTTCCCTAAAGCAAGCACTATGAGCAGAGTTAAGCTTAAGGGACTAGATGTGCCAGTTACACCAGGTGTCACCTTTGTGCATAAGAAATTCAATTATCCCTGGTGTTGAAGGGTTATCCCAAGGCGAGTAATATGTGTGTGAAGATGTGGAAAAAATGCCAAAGAGGAAGATGTATCAATCCAATGGTAAAGGAAGAATGCGGTAAAAAGGTGAAAGGAATGAGATTGCATTTATTCATATCCTACAGATATAATATGACTCCAGAACATTATGCAAGCATGACGCCGGGGAGAATCAATAAGGGTTTTGCACTCGATGATATTGATAAATAAGTGTGAACGAAAACTTGATACATAAGGACCCGTACGAGAGGTAATTTAAGAAAAAGGACATAACCCAAGAGGCGTTACATAAAATACAGATATGAGAGTGGACCAACGGGTAGTTTGTAGTTGATTCAGGAAGAGCCTAGCTATGTCTAGATAGGAGGATATAGAAAAATCAGTAGATCATGCAAGATAAACGTAGTGAAACCCAGCATAAGAAATTCAGTCTCTTAGATACGACATCGTAATCCTCGAGAAATATTCAGACAGGAGTTGGGGTAGTAGAAGGTACAATGTAATTGTTACAGAAATAAAGAGAGTGCCACAAGGGAGACAACTGAAATTTCAATTCAGAAGCAACCCTACGAGCACAAGGGCACAAAGGTAAGTAACTAAGGATAATAATATGAGAGTAAGAACATCAGGAATACCGTGGGGTATACAATGTAATAAGGTCACAACTTTATAAGAGTCAGAAGTTCTTCCCTAAGCACTGCAACGAAAGACTAGCTGAGGAAATAAGGAAGCAGGCTTCAACATAAGCGTAATGACCTAAAGAACAAATGGTCTTGTAACGACAGTCTCACTATAATATTGTATGCACTCCATAAGAAAGTGGCACCTATCGTGGATAATGAACTAGAAGAAGAAAAAAAAAATCAAAAGTTGATAATTGAGATCATATGAGTTACAAGGAACTCACCTATTCGTGGGCAGTAAGATAAGCCAAGTATCCATGCAGCAAGTGACAAAACGGCTAGGAAAGTAATTGCTTACATTTAAAGACAACTGAGAAGGCATGAAAGAAAATCAATGGTGCTAGCATGTTAAAAGAAAGGTTGCGAGTAGTATAAATAGATATGCGTAGGTCGCAAGCTAAAGTATGGTAGAGCAACAAGGTTTTAGCTACACAGGACTAAGGATAAGAAAATGTGACGAGAATAGGTAATTCCTCGGGATTAAACCCATCACAAAGAGCTGATGGTTTCCATAAAGTTATAAAAAGCTCAGTGTAGCATGAGTGAACTCAAAGGAGTTTAAAACTAGGATCATTTAGAAGAGATAGAATGCTACCCTGGTAGTAAAGTAAGGGTGTAATTGTGATAAATGATAAGAGGATGACGTTTAGGCCTTTGATTGAGTAATGATTTTGAGAACAAGTATTTCATGAACTGAACGGGATTAGAATACCCCTATAAGATGAATCACATTGGGATGCTATGAAATACAGTTATTGGAGTATAGTATCGTCCCTAAGCGGATTAGGAAAATCACTTCAGATGTTCCCCGATGAGACGTGAGCCCTAGTGACGCTATATTACATAAGAGGTTTCAAATTATCAGTGGTAGATTATAGATCAACATTAAGGTGAATCAACAATAGATGGATGAAAGTTACAAATTTATGAGATGAGATTAGGTATTCATTATTAAGATGAATAGTATTAAGAAAGCATTAAATGGCTTAGATTTATACATATAAGATAAGCAACGAGAGAATAACCTGGAGTTGGGTAGCAGACCTCGATAATAATAAACTGAAGTAAGAGTTATAGTATAGTATGACCTAACTAGTTATGGTAGAGCCATAAGCATAGATAACTGAGGCCATGAAGCAAGATATAGCAATAGTTGTAAGTTCAACAAAGTATCAATCAAAGAACTTTAGTACACTTATAGATGCCCAAAAGGACAGCTTGTCATAGTACTATATATGTTCACAAAGTGAATCCTAAAGATGGGTTAAACGCTAACCAAAAAAAAGGAGATAAGAGTCATATTTGCACACATTCAAGGTTAGAATCGTCTGGGCTGCATGAACGAAGGTAGAAACAGTGACGAGATTGGAAGAATTTCGACCACAAGTCGTGGAGTGAGAAAGAGGCCTAAAGAGGGGGATGCCCTAGCCTTTGGATTTATTCACCGAACAACTACCTAGATGGCAAAGACAAGATTAAAGTATTCGTAAGAGTTATTGCTTAAGATACGGATAAGTGCATTATCCGACATTCGAGGACGAATGTTCCAAAGGGGGGAATGATGTTACACCCCATGTTTTCGTACGTGAGAGTACGTCGTAAGTCAATTGATGTAAACTCAGAAATAAGATTATATTTTGAAGCATATAAAGTAAGTTAATCGGGTTACCTTGTAGGTTAAAAATATTTAAGATCATGAATAATGAGTACCAAGAGGGTTGGAAAGCTTAGAAGCTAAACCAATTGAAGAAAATAAGTTTCGTCGAAAGTCGATGAGTTTGGAATGTTATAACATGTAATTTAGGGTGAGACTATGGTTCATTACATGATAATGAGATTATGCTATGAGTTAAATTTTATTGTATGATAGTTGTGTTCTACATTCTGAAGTCAAGCAAGTTGTGGAACAAAAGTTGGCAAAGGTCTTCACAAGTTACACTCATAATGTGCTGAAACTTAGGTCAAATGTAACTAAGATTTTCTCCCAATATAATTAGAATTATTGGATGATCTACCAACTGAATTGAAGATCTATGATTCAAGTTTACAAAGCATTAAACCGTTCATCGATACGACATAGGAGTAGAGAGATATTTACAGTTTTGCGAGACTACGCAGACATCATAAGTGACAAGTAGGTGGATCACTAGAGCGTTTTAAGAAATACATTTCAAGTGTTATATGAGGTCTTATTGGGACATATTATATAACAAATTTAAGGTATTTTAATTTAGTTTCCAACTCTCATAACCTTTAATTTAAACGACATCCGGATAAAAAGATATAAGCGGCAGAAGATGGACCAATCCTAGGGTGCCAAGCTAGCACCTCTTTGACTTTTCCAAAGTTGATATATATAAGTCTTAGGTTGGATTTATCTTCCTTTTTCAGAATAACACGACCATAGAAAACCCATAAACATATCCTTAAGCTCTATTCTATGGTTTCAAAGAAGAATATCATCCCGGGCATGAAATCGAGAAGCGATAACATCAAAACGATCCCTACGACGTAAGTGTCATTATACTACCTCTCCTTTTTCTTTGTAGTTAGAGTTTTGGAATGTAATTCATAGTTAAGAAACGTATAGTATCTGTATATAAGTGTTTAAATATCAAGTAAGGTTGATAAATGTGTTTCCTAATAGTTAGAACTTACGGGACGGTGATCGGAAGCCGTGAGTTCGAGTTATTTGACTTGTAGCAGACTATTTTGTGGACTCTTTTGGGTTACTGTTGGGCTGCATATTCTACTACTTTTTTGTGGCGTTTTGGAGGAGGAAGGGTGTGGAGAAACACCATATAGATATAGGGTTGTGGTCTGGTCGTTCGTTGTAACATTTTCGGATCGTTTGACACGACTACGGTGGTCGTCTTATGTATGAAGTGATTAGGTTGTGTATGGACTCTTTTGGGAGGCTCAATATGGTTATTATTGATGTTGTTTGGGCTGTTTGGTGATTGTTTTGACTTGTGTGAAGTCATATATATAGGAGAGGTGCTATTTGTTTCATCTTAAAATAGGTTTTGGTCGATACATAATAGTTATGACGCTTAAACGATAACGATAGTGTCGTTTCTATTATTGTAGATTAAGGAGTTGTGACATTTGTGTAGCTTGAGGTTGAGGCAGTATATACAAGGTATGTGAGGCTTTTCTTTTCCTTCTTCTGCACGACTCTGATTGTACATAATGCAATGAACGAGCTTCCAAAGATACTCCACTCTTAGAAGCTAGCAGTACATACATTGTTTCCCTTCTTATGGAACAATTGATTTTGAGGTTGCTTCTATTATTCTTATGTTATCAATGTGGTTGATACTTCCTGATACTTATAAGATTCTTGATGAATTGTTAATCCTAATAACGTGTACGGAGAATATCAACCTTACGGCACTCCGAAAGGTTCAGAATATGATTCTAATGAGTCCTACATGCATTACATATATATATGTATGTATATATCTATTTTACTCTACCGAGCCACGCTATAGTCAGTCGGGTATGGCACCTATTGTGCAACCATTTATCAGTTGGGTTTATCGAGCTCTACGTGGCCGGGTACGTTTTACCGAGCCTATTACGCCCGGGTACAATATGATGATGATGATGCCCACAGAGGCGGATGTTTTAAAGGCTTATATATATATATATATATATATATATATATATATATATATATATATTTATATGTGTGTGTGTGTGTGATTGTGTGTGTGTGTGTGTGTTTATTTTACTCTATCGAGCAACGCTATAGTCGGTCGGGTATAGAACCTATTGTGCAACCACTGATCAGTTGGGTTTACCGAGCTCTACGTGGCCGGGTACGTTTTACCGAGCCGATTACGCCGGGTACGATATGATGATGATGATGCCCACAGAGGCGGATGTTTTAAAGGTTTGTGTATATATATATATATATATATATATATATATATATATATATATGTATCACACATTTCATGTCAGTGGCCCTCAGAGGTACCCAGATGTTACAGGTTGTATATTCTGTATCCCCGTTCACATTACTGTTCTTACTTACGCTTTCCTGCCTTACATACTCAGTACTTTATTCGTACTGATGTCCTTTTTATTTGTGGACGATGCAGATCCTGATAGAATGGTAGACGTAGCTCCCCCACCACAGTAGGCTTTCCAGTTCAGCGGTTATAGGCGAGATCCCTTTTCCGGACTTTCCGTGGTCTTGGTATGCATTTTTGTTATACATATTATGGGTATGTCTGGGCCTTGTTCTGGCTATGTTGCATTACTTATGCTCCTTTAGAGGCTCATAGACAGGTGTCGGCTTATGTATAGTTTGGTATGCCTTGTCGGATGATTTTTTTTGTATGGTCTTTCATGGAAGCGTGGTAGCTCCTAACTTACATGTAGTTTCTTGCCAGTCTTGTTATCCCATGTTATGCATGTTCATTCCATTATATTTCATTGTTTGGTGTTCATAATCCATATCTACCACTTATATTGATCTCGTCGGACTTTAAAGATAATAAGAAGGTTAGATAAAATGTACGTTGGTGCTCGTCGAGTATGGCCCGGGTACTAGTCATGATCCTCCAGTTTGGGTCGTGACAGATCCAACACTCCTGCTCATTATGGCCTTGTGTCTT
This sequence comes from Nicotiana undulata, assembly GCA_005239495.1. Classification (NCBI taxonomy): domain Eukaryota; kingdom Viridiplantae; phylum Streptophyta; class Magnoliopsida; order Solanales; family Solanaceae; genus Nicotiana; species Nicotiana undulata. The sequence continues at coordinate 20,636 of ML251384.1, read as the reverse complement.
GAAAGTTTTGCAATATTTAGGCACATAATCATAATTTATCTTTATCCAGTTCGATTCTTCTGGGCCTTCCTTAGCAACCTTAATTCTTTGAGGAAAATTAGCAAGTAAATTCACCTCTACTTTAACTTAGCACAACTTGGTCTTGTACCATTTTGAGTTGCCATATCTATATGTAATGGTCTACCAACTACCCTAGCTAATGAAAATACGAAGTACATACCAAAAGAGTTAGGAGGCAAGTCCTGAAATGATATCCAAGCTATAGCAATTGGAGTCTCTCCTTCAAGATTCCACCACGGGCTCCATTTAGTGCACCTCATCTACCACATATCATCTTGAGCCTTCAAATAAAATGTTGGCTTTGATAATATATGAATGTAATCCTCCGTCAGCGTAAACTTAATAAGAACATGAGAATCTTCAATTAATCCAATCGGGCATGGACCTTTTAGTTCACATTGAATAGGAATAACTTTTCTCAATTCTTGAATAACATGTTTTCCATATGAAAACTTACCAAGAAAAGAAAGTTGTAATCCTTTTTGCGCAATGGATTGCCTTACTTCTATCTTCTCCCAACGTACAATGGGTTCACCATGGAGATACTCTACTAGTTTTAGCGTTACATGGGGTAAAGTTTGCATGGCGGCATTTAATGCATTAGGTTTCACCAATTGCGCATAGTTTTGGATTGTGTTTGGGTTTGTAGATGTTTGGAGAGACTGTGGGGATGGTAGGGACAACTGACCAGCCTCAAGAGGAAGTTGGCTAGTGGCCGGAGCAGCCATTAAAGTCTTCATGAGAGCTTCGAGAGCAATCGTTTCCTGTTTGCCAATTGCTAGAGCTTAGGGTTAGGTTTTTTTTATGCGGTACACTTTAATTGATTCTTACCTCCTTCTTGATTTGTTTAATTTGGAGAATTTATTTATTAACCCTACCCAGCTGCGCACCTTTACTGCTGATATCCTTTATGCTATAACTGTACTTTTCTGGAATATTTCTCTATATCATACATGTCCTTGAGTTGCATAAGTTTGCAAAGTGAGTGTCTTTTGACTTCAAAAACTCGTAACTACTTTGCCAAGGTTAGTATAGATACTTACTGAGTACATGGGGTCGGTTGTACTCATACTATACTTTAGCACCTTGCAGGCAGATTTTGGAGCTGAGCTGTTGTGGATGATGCAGGCGGGTATTGAAGTTGTAACTGCGTTCCAGATTCAAGCTACCATTTTTCATGGTAGTTTAGGACATCACTTCTATTTTTGTAAGCTTCAAAAGGATATGTATATATTCTCTTACCAACCTTGTATATCTAAATCATATTGGCTAATGACTATTTTTACCAGTACTTGGATAGTTTTATTGAACTCGTTTGTAGTTTTACTTATTGTTACCGATGATTTGTCATTATTGTTGTATCTTATATTGTTTGTCTTACTTAGAGGCTTGGGTTAGGTTCCATCATAACTTGGTGGGATTTTGGGTCATGACACATTCGTTTTAGATCTCTAGTCTCATAGGTTCTACGAGTTATGAGCAAATTTCTTTAGAGTCCTATAGATCGGTATAATGACGTCTATACTTATTTTCGAGAGGCTACAAATGTAACGAACCGGTCTGTCGTTACGTAGAACCTGTATTATAATTACAGTTATTGACTCATCATAGGTTGGTTAAACTTTTTATGATATGTTAGAGTTGGTAGGCTTGGAATCGAAATGGTTGTAGTGAGAGTTTCGTCACTTAGTCTTTAAAAATGGCCTTATAATTGGAAAAGTCAACTGAGAGTTGACTTATTGGTAAACCACCTCGAAATGCATATTTTATAGCTCGGATAGCTTCGTTAGGTGATTTGGGACTTAGGAGTGTGTTCAGAATATTTTTGTGATGTCCGGTGTAGAATTAGGCCTGAATTGGCGAAAGTTAGTTTTTGGCGATTTCCGGTCGGCAGTGGAAAATAGGCTATCGGGGTCGAAATGAAATTATGACAGTTGGAACAGGTTCGTATTTCCATTTTGGATATGTCTGCAAAATTTTAGGTCAATCGGAGTTGTTTTGGATAGTTTCGGCATCGTCGGTGGAATTTAGAAATTTCAGAGTTCATAGGCTTGAATCCGAGGTGATTTTAGTGTTTTGACGTTATTTTTTGGTGTTTCGAGAGTGCAACTAAGTTTGAATGATAATTTATGATATGTTGATAAATTTGGTTGGGGTCCCGAGGGGCTCGGGATTGATTTCGAGTGGTTAACGAGCACCTTCGGACTTAGATCAATAGTTATTTTTCATGGTGTGATGTTGTAGAGATTTTGGTCATCGCAATCGCGGGTTGGGTCCCGCGTTCGCGGAAGGTTATCTGGGGAGGTGACTATTTTGTTCTCCACTTTTGTGAAGGGGCTAACGTGAACGCGTAGGTGTAGGGTGAGGAAGTAGTGCGTTCGCGGTTGCTTGGATGCGATTGCGAAGAGGACTGGGGGAGTGGGGACCCTAGGGGATTTTGCTTGAGCGATCGCGAGGAGCGGGCCGCGTGCGAGGAAGGTTGTCAAGGCAATGCATTGCGATCGCGACCCTGTTGGTGCGTTCGCGGAGGTCTAGGGGGATGGCCAGTGCGAACGCGGACAGGTGACCGCGATCTCGAAGGAGAAATTAGGGCCCAGGGATTTTGTGCTTCGCGAACACGGGGAGGAGGCCGCGTTCGCGATGAATAAATAACTGGACAGTATAAAAATAAACCCTCCGCGACCAATACCCACTTTTTCACCATTTTTGTACGGAAAGAGAGCTTTTGAGGCGATTTTGAAGAGAGGAAATCATTGTTCTTCATTGAGGTAAGGATTTTGGACCCTAATACTCGATTATATGTGATTAAGGAACAAAATACCAGTGTTTAATTCATGAAAATTAGTAGAAAAAGAGGGAGTTAGGGCTTGAGAATATGAGACCTTTAGGGGATGATTTGAGGGGTCAAAAGAACTCCGATTTTAGCGTTCTTTATATGTACGGACTCGTGAGATAATGAAGAACATTTTGGTACAAATTTTGTCGAGTTCCGAGATGCGGGCCCGAGGGTCCGGTTTTGGCTAAATTCGGCTTTTATGCTAAAATTGGTACTTTTCAATTGGAATTCATTCATTTAGCATAATTTGATGATAAAAATCTGATCTTGGTAAATTTGGAGCACTCGGAAGTTGATACGAGAGGCTAGCGGGTTGCAGAGTAGCTTTTCGGGCTAGTTTGAGGTAAGTAATGTCTTTAAATCCTATCCTGAGGGTATGAAACCCCGGACTTTACATCCTTTCACGGATTTGGAGTGACGCACACACTGGATGACGAGTGTGAGGCGTGCACGAATAGGAAATTTGGAAAAATATACCTTTTTAGGCAACTATTGAGTTACGAAATTGCTTTTAAAGCTTATTCTCTATAGTACTACTACGATTTCATATAATTGGGTTGTAAGTCATGTTTGGGGCCTAGTGTCGATATGTTTAACACCTTGGGGGCTATTTTACTGATATTCCTCACTTTGAAACTATGATTTTACACTCAGTCTTTCTTATGAAATTGTTGACACTCCTATTTGATGATATTACTATTTTTTGAAATGAAATACTGTTTTGGGTCGAGAACCCCATTTATTTATGGCCCGAATGGCATGTTGAGAGTGTCTGACTGTGTGAGGCTGAGGGACAACATTGTGAGGATATTAATGATATGAGAGAGAGGCCGAGAGCCTGAGAGATGATTTATGCCATGATGTGGCTTGTTTATAGCGCTTGGGCTGTAGGAGCCCCTCCGGAGTCTGTACACACTCCCAGTGAGCGGAGGTACCTACTGAGTGCGAGTGCTGAGTGATGAGTGATTGGTAGGCATGAGTGACAGTGAGGTTGCTCGCGGGGCTGATACTGAGTGATGGTGAGGTGCTGAGGGAAATTGTTATGAGTGATGATTATGGCCCGAGGGGCAGTTCTACAATGATATTTTACTCAAATTTTCGACTATGAGTCACTTCATTTTTCAAACTGATTTTACTGAGAGTTTTACTGAGATATATTGAAAACATACTTGCTTCAAAGGATTTTCTGGAAATTGGTTTTCGAACTTATGTATTTGATGTATACTTTATGGTGACTGATATTTTACTGTTTTGTGGATTGGTGTATCTGTGCTGCGTGTTTCTTATTTCTCAGACTGTGATTTATTTTCATTACTACTGAATTGGCGTACTCATCATTATTCCCTGCACCCCTGTGTGCAGATCCATGTACTGGTTAGGAGCAGTAGTCGTCCGAGCAGCTTACGGGATTTCGAGGTAGATGTCCAGCGTCCGCAGCTTCTCCATTTTTTCCTTCCTTATTTAGTATTAGTATTTTATTTCATAGACATTGCTTAAGACATTAGCAGAGTTAGTTATTTCTTAGATGCTCGTGATCATTGCCTCCATTCTTGGGGGAATTGTTTAGATAGTAGATTATCTTAGTGGGGCGTAAAGACTTAAAGAAATTATTTTATACTCTGTTTGCTGTTTATTATTGATTTTTGAGAATATATCTTAAAACAAATGAGTAGTTGTGTGATGGTTGGCTAGCCTAGTTCCACGATAGGCACCATCACGACCTATTAGGATTTGGGGTCGTGACAACAGAGCATCTAGGAAGCTTCACCTTCTTTATTTCCTTATCGTGCTACCTTGATTCATCTTGAAGCTTATACCTTCAATTTCCTTCCACTCACTTATATGTCATGTTGAGCACTCGTTATCAGTTGTGCTTCAGCGGTTTATGATGTTATGGATGGGTTCGAGAAATGTTTTTATTTTGTGAAGGTAGGCTAGTCTATAGGAATTGAGGACAACTGTAGACCGCAACTTCGGCTCGGTAGTTTTAGTTGTGCGAGTATGCGATTCGGACTCTTACGTCCGGTGTTGTCCCTAGTGGTGCGATTGATGCCTCGGTGAGTGGCTAGATAGCTAATGTGTTGATTATTATTTGATTGAGTACTATGCCTATGTGGTTGGATATCACAAGAAGGATTTGCTTGTGATGCGTTATGGTTGGTGCAACATGAGCTTATGAGAAATTCATCTGAGTAACAGTGTGGGATCATGGCAGTTAAAGAGGAGTAGTCATTATGGTTCGTGGTTATGTGATTATGTCTTAGAGACAAGTAATAGAATGTACCATCATCGATCGAGTCACCTAGTCATGTGTTGTTGAGAATTATGGACTATGACGTTTGTGGATTAGATATAATTTTGGGTGAATGACTTCAAGGATGATTCGAGCAAGTAATTTGAGTGTGAGTTGTTTCTTAAGGATGTTGTTGCATCTTAATGTATTATGCGCTAATGCGGCACGAGTCGTACAACGCATGTTGGATGTGCATCAAAGTTATAGCATAGTGGTTCTCTCTCGAGAATGGTTCTAATGGGTTCAAGATTCATATGTGGTATATAATGATTTCCAGATTAGGTTATGGCTTGGACTTGAGATTTGCATTGGATGGTGCCGAGACATGGGGTACTTCAATATCATTATTCACTCTATATGGTAGTATTAGAGAGATGAAATAAACAACTTCGGATTCGCAGAAGGTCTCTTGAGAGTGAGCATTTCAATATGAATTACTTTTGGGTTTGGCACTCTGTGTGACTTGGTTGATTTAGATGGAGCCAGTTTTGATGGCTTGACTATATGCTAATAGGTTTCGAAGAGTTTATTATAGTATTGACCACGTCTTGAGACTCATGTCTCCTACAATTATGGAAGGTTGTTACATGTTACGATATCCTTTTGGATTGAATTAAATGGAAGGTTTATGTTTGATGGAGTGTTTATCCTACTTGTGATTCAGAGTAAATGATTAGATTCTCGTATCTTTGTATTGCAGCATGGTAGCTATGTAGAGCCATGTGAGGTATTGGGATTGAATGGGCAAGGTTACAATTCAATTTTGAAAATAAGGTCTTGAGTTCTAGACAGCATGATAGATATCAGATTTTAAGATGATGCTATCCCTTTCTTGTATCACTTGAGAAAGGTGTGTGTTATTGAAGGCACATTATGTATTGATTTGCGGAAGCTTGACTTGTAATCACCTAGTTGTTAGCTACTGATGTTCTAGTTTTGCTATGTGGTGCAGAAGATTTATGGGAGTAGTTCTCATAAGTTGATTGTGGATTAGTGATGTGTCAATCATTTGAGTGGGAGAGTTGGGATGTGATATGGAGATTCTTGTATTCTAGAGGTTTAGAGACAAGATGTTCTTAGAGGCAGACTGTTCCTTGGTTGCATACTATGAAGGTGTATTAAGAGTTTGATAGCTGATTGTATGTGTTATGTTAGGTTACTGTGGACTTCTTGGAAGGTTATTTACCTATTTTTGGATGATCGAATTGGTTTGAGGGCCCATTGGTAGACCTAATGAGGATGTGTATTCTATATTGTATTAGGTTTATTTACTCAGCATAGCAATCACTAGGGTATGTCATCAGTTTCAGTTGATCTTATTCCTGTCCTGATATATTTCAAGTGCTGCTATCTCATGTTATGATAGGTTGTAAGACTACTTGATTATTCACACGTATGATATGGTTCTTTTTATGCATAGTGGCATGATTTGGAGAGACATGGATCTTGGGATGTTGAGTTTTTTATTGCACCTTAGTCGTGCTTTTCCTATCTTTGGTATATTGTGCTATCTGTCTCTCCATAGTTATGGTCATGTACTTCGTGTGATTGTTGTTAATACATACATGTTTGTTGAGTATGAGCATTTGGACTCGATGGGTGTTCCATGTGGATTGATATGTTGGATCGGGTTACGCATTGTAGTAGAGTTATGTTTGGATGTGATTATTTGTGCTTATTCTATGTCTTTTGTTTCCCCCAAGTGGGAGGGGTTCATAGCATTGTGCCTTCCTGTTTATATATGTTGGACTTGTTGGATAGTTCTCTCATTCAACTCACTTCCCGTTATTGGTTAATTGACATGTGGTTAGTTGGATGCAGAATGTCTCATATGTGTCTAAGTGGAATTTGGCATGGCCTGTCGGTCGAGCATCTTATACTGGGTGAGATGAGGTTGTTAGACTTGGAAATAATACAATCAGATTTGGATAATGAATGTTTTGAAGAAGAATGGCATTAGTGTAAGGCTCCGTATAAGTTTGCCAACAATTTATGGGTTTATGGTGTTAAAGTAAGCTAATATGCTTGGAGGGTTGTAGATAATTATTAAGGCGAGCATGCCCGTTGCGGTACTGATTTTTGGACTTGCAATGCATCATGGAGTTGGTAGAATAATTTGCAGAAAATGGCGATTTTGCGGTCCATTATGCGATCGTAGATCTGTTCTATTGACCGTAGAATCATCGCAGAATTAGTTAGATGCAACTCAATTTTGAGGGCCATTTCGCGATTCAATGTGCGACTGTAGTATATTTATGTGGACCTATATCTGGTGCATAATCAACATGAGAATTTTTGAAGGAGATTTCACGGCTCGATGTGTGACTACATAACAATTCCGCGAACCGTGGATCGGTCGCGGACTTGACCAGACCCAACTCAGATTTTGAAGATCATATCACAGTCCATTTCGCGGACATCATCCTTTCGCGGTACATTTTGCGATCATAGGTTTGGCGTAGGGGGTGATTTTTGGGATTCTCTATCCCAATCCTATTTTAATAAAAATACTTAAGGGGCCATTTTAGAAAGAAAACTTAGATCATTTGAAGAGATGGGAGAAAATTATAAAGAAAGAGAGAAGCTTCTAACCATTTTCTCTTCAATTCTTTCTCATTTCTTGAAGATTCGAGGAGGCCACTGACAAGGCTTTCAAGTAACCAGGTAAGATTTCACCCCAAGCTCTCATGCAAAGCTTTGTAATGGGTTTATATAAGATCTTGTAATGTTGGGGCTTATGGGATGGTGATAGGAAGCCATAAGCCCTTAATTTCGAATTTGGGTGTATGTAAAGCATGGGAGGTATGATTCTTGAGTTGGGAGTTAGTCATCTGGCATGGATGTGCCGATGAAGGTGGCATGGAGGTTTCTGAACTATTTTTGGTGAATTGTTCGCTTGGGGGTTGATTGTGGGGTGTAGAAGTCCCATTGTAGGGAGTTGTAGCTCAATATGCACACAATGTTTTTGACGAAATTTCTATATGACCTAGACTATGAGCACCTTTCTAATAATGGTTCGATTTTACTATGATTTTATAGATTGAAGTTGCTCAGAATAGTGGGGTGTTGTAGTAATCCTAAGGAAACGTAATTAAGGTATGTTGGCTAGCTCCATAGAGTTGGATTCCATGATCTCCTTATGGTTGATCCACACACTTTAAATCACGTTATTTACTTTAGATCATGACATCATTCTTGAGTTTAAGTGACTAGATGCTCGGGGGTATTGAGTCCATTAGTAAATATAGAGGCTAATGTCTAAGTGTGTCTATCTTTCCAAGACAATCACGCATATTATTTGCATGTTTGAATGATTAAAAGGTCTTTAGTGCATTAATTATTTATATTGAAAAGTAAAGCACTATATTTTTTCTTTAGGATATTAATTATATAAAGTAGATTGTAGATTGTATATTTCAATATAATATGAAAGCTTGACCATGTTTGACCAAATAACCAATTGTGTTCGGTCGAATCATAAAATATTAAAAAACAAAGACCATCCAAAATCGGTCGGTTAACTAAAAAATTTTGAAATACTTATTTTAAGTACAACACCGACATAATTCAAATTATATATATAGGCCTGAGGAGCCTATATTGATCTTAAATGAATTTCACTTGGTAAAAGATTATTGAGCTCTTATATTTGTTTCACTTGATTTAAATTGCCATTGCCTTGTATGTTTTCTTTACAATTTATCCCATCATTAGTGTATGTTGGTCTATAATGCTTACCGAGTACCAATTGTATTCAACTCTTCTATGGTTATTTCGTCTATTCCAAATATCGGCCTCGGTGCAGACGGACTTGGCAACTAGAATTCTCCATGTTGAGCATTTGTCTCTTTCTCTATTCAACATTCCATCTCATTTGAAATTGTTCTTCTCTTTTGATCCACTTTATATGTGTTTGACCAAAAATATCGATCTTGGTTTAATCAATTATACTTAAATGAAGGAGAGTTAATCTTAGTTAAAAATAATATCTTAAAGATATTGTTGTCGAGACCGTGGCAAATATTTAATATATTTATCCAAATGGCAATGAATATAAGCAATAATAACAATATTCAATTATCCAAAAGGTGAAATATGGAATTCAATAGCAATAAATAACAATAAATGACATTTATGAAAATAAAACGTGTGATTTACCCGAAAAGGGATGGGATCAGTGGATATTCTTTCTGATAATTATGAATGATTGATAAGCCTTTGAATATTTGGTTGTTCTTTGATCCAATGGAAATGCTAGGCAAAAATCTTGATAAAACAGGTTTTTTGTATATATGTGATAAGGCCAGATTCTCTCTTACAAAGTCAATGAATTCTTTAAGAATGAATATCTCATGTCCTCTATCATTGTGTCTCTTTTTATTTATAGGTAACATCTTTCTAGAAACCCTAATAGTACAAGTGCAAAGAATATCCACTAGAATATTCTCTTTAATGTCCAACTTGAAACTAGTTGTTATAACTTTGTCAAGGGTATTCGACCTCGACCTCGATCTGACTCCTCGACCATAATTCTTGTTGACTTTTCGACTGCAACCTTTGTTGTTTCCTGAACCACTTCGACACATGGCGTCCTATGAATGACTCACTGATGCTACCATGACTTAAGCACTATAGAGATAAATTTTGACCCATACAGTTAGTCCCTCCGCTTATTGAGTTCGACTTTGCGGGCGAGTTCGATGAGTGGATTATGTTGTTGGTGGTCAAGTTCATCAAGCGTACTATAGGGGTCGTGGTTTCTGCGTCGAAGGGGCGATGTGGCCCTCCGTGAGCCGCACCTTTCAAATGATTCAAATTTCCCAGGTGATTTGCTGGAGTTATCATGTACAAAGGTTAGGATGACGTCATGGCATCATATGTCATTATGACGCATATTCATGATGCATAGCGTCGTTTCGTGTGTGAAATTTGATCAGACTTGTCGCTTCGATTCTGATTCCAATCATGATGAACTGTTTTCCGTTTCAATGCCATGACTTCTACAAATAGGGACCTTTGGACCTAGTTTTGAAGTTTAAATCCTATAACTCTTCGAAGCACCAAACTTCTTTTATGGTTTTTTCTTCTTTGAATCTCCTTTCTCTATTTCAATGACCTATACCATTTTTTCTATCTCTCCCGTTTGTTACTTTTCTCCACTACCTTGAACCATGTCAAACGTATCTTCTGATTCTGGTGAAGCGAGTCGTGTTTCTCCCTTGGAAGGGTGCCCCCCCCCCCCCCCCCCCCCCCCGANCCCTCGGAAGGGGGCCCCCCCCCCCCCCCATTCGGGGAGCATTTTCGTCATTGTTGGGGATTAAACAGTCCCGTTGGTGGAGGAAATAATCCCCCATAATCCAGACTCTAGGTCTGAACTTACCAAAGTATCTAATGCCACACCTGGAGTCTTTAAATCAATTATAAGGAATTGGCAGAACTCAAGGCCAAATTCGGCCTTCCCAACCATGTTGAGTTGATCCCGGCCAAAAGGACCACAGTACAGGCTCATCGCGCTAGGTATTGCACTCTTTATGCCTACCCCTTCCTCATCGGCTATTCTTCCCCCTCCTTCCGTTGGTGGAAGAATTTTGTCATCACTACGGCGTATGCCCTTCCAAGCTTGCATCGTACATCTACAAGGTTATCAAGATGCCGACTAAGTTCGTCGATCTGGCTGGGGACGAGCTGACGCTGCAGCACTTCTATTCTCCCCTAGCTTTTATAAGGGAATGATGTTGAACCTTCACCACCGAGAAGGAAAATGTTTGGTGGTGAAGATAGACGACAAAGCCAATCATCAACTTCTTCTTCGTCAAAACCGAGGACGTCGTGGAAACTATCAACAGCTTTCCTGAAGCTTGGAACTACACTCGTGAGTGCGTTGTTTCCTTCTACATTTGTTTGGTTCTGATTTCTGATTTCTCACTTTCCCCTTTTGCAGCCAATATCCAATCTCCTCCTTTAGTCGTTCACATCCCTAACCAGATCGAACGACTCCCCCACTCCCACATATCGTAGGAATCCGCGATTGGCCGAGTTTTTTCAAGTGATTCAAACCTGCACTTCCTTCGACATGTAATTTCTTTTCTTTGATCGTGGTCATCCCACTTCCCATTGTGGATTCGTTTTGCTAACCTGATGTTGTGCCTTTTTCTTAGGCAGGGGACCTTCTTTGAGGAGCCGGGCACCGATGCCCTCTTTTCGAAGGATGACTGCTACACCTTCAGCTTCTATCCCTATTGCGACTAATAAGTGTTATGTACCGGTCTCAACCTCAGCTGCAGAAGTCCGAGAACCCGTCTTCGTTCCATCTAGTTCTTCTGCTCCTTATCTCCTTTCACTGGTTGATGAGGATGATGTCTCTCCTTGTGACGGTGGTCTAATGTCCCATAAGAGGAGAGACATGGATACGGGGTAAGAGATGCCAGCAACTGTCGATTTAGGGGATCGTGACTTTGTTCTTTGAGAGACGGACACAATGCATATTGGAGCAAGCCCTGAGGCAGGTCCTGAGGCCCCACACTTAGAGGAGGCGAGTATGTGTCCTGCAGGGTACACCATCCAGGGCGAGGTACATGAAGATGGCGTTGCACTTACGAGACAAGAAGAGGCCTCGTCTTTTGGGGCTGCGATGGACATCCCTTCTATAGCCGATGACAGAGGGAAGGTCGTTGGATTTGGCTGTGACATGGATATGGACGAGTTGAGGATGACCGATGAGGGACTCACTCAACTCGAAGTGAAGTTAGAAGGGGGGATCAATGACTATTGCGATCCTAATGCATCGTAATCTTCTTGTAAATACCAAGGAAATAGTTCCTTCCCTCGACCCTCTTTGCTCTAATATTGATGGTACGTTCCTTAAGATGATTGACGATGGCATCCAATCGAATAACATTGCTGGCCTTGCTCTCCAAGTAAGTACAACTATTGACCAATGTTTCCCTTATGATTTGCTTTCTTTCGTAAGTTCTAATTTCTTTTCTTCATTTTGCAGACGATTATTCTAGAGATCGAGAGTGCTCGACGGGAGAAAAAACGTAAAAATATTTATATGAAGTTGAAGGATGAGTACTTTAAATGTTTTGAAAAGTATCTAGAGCTCTAGTGTCGCCTCCGTGAAGGCGGCGATGTGCGTCAGCTGAGGGAGGACTTGAAAGAGAGGGACGAGGAACTGATGCGGGTGGTGGAAAAATACAGCGTCCTAGAAGAAACGTTAAGGAGCAAAGAGGAGGACCTTGAGCTTAGGAGGGGCGTAGAATCCCAATGTAGTTATCTCCAAGCCCATGTGGTCCTGCTGCGAGGCCAACTTAAAGAATGTCAATTCTGGGCGGAGGCTCTTAGTCGAGGTTGCCGAGAAGCACGAGGAGTAAGAGAAGGCAGAGTCAGCTCGGTCGGTAGCTCAGAGGAGGGCGGAGTCCCTTGAAGTGCCGAACTCTTCGTTCTGCATGAGAAAATAACTTGTTGATTGTTAGGCTTAAATAAGAGCGGCTAAATCAAAGGATTAAGGAGTTGGAGAAAGAGACCTCTTATCTCTTTGATCGTGTAACTCCTCTAGAGGCCGAGAAGGACGAACTACTTGCATGACCTTTCTCATCTGCGACTTTTGGCTTCCCTAACGTTTCTTGTGAGTTGTATGATGGATGTCCTTCGTGAGTTGTACGTGGCGGGTTCTATTTCTTCTGGGAACTTTGAGGATACTCGGGTCAAGGCTAATGAGGGGAGAATTGCTTGTGGTTGTGACCAGATTATGCCTCATCCTGATGAGGAAGATGAGGATGGTGAGGATGCTATAGATCGCCTTGAGGACGAGGCCTATGATTCCATATACCCTCCGGGCGAGGATGAAGAGGGCGTTGAAGGTCAGACCGATGAGGGTGTCGTGGGTCGTGATGGTAGTTGGCAGTAGTAGTTTTTTGTGCTTTTGTGGCCGATGGCCGATAGGCGTTGTTCGAGCGAGGTCGAACATAATCTTATGTTAATCGCGATCAAGGGCTGATAGTCATTGTTCGAGCGAGGTCGAACATAACCTTATGTTAATGACGACCGAGGCCGATAGGCATTGTTCGAGCGAGGTCGAACATAACCTTATGTTAATCGCAACTGAGTGTTGTTCCAATGGGGTCGAACATAACCTTTTGTTAATCGTTTCCGAGGGCCGATAGGTGTTCTTCGAGTGGGGCAAACATAACCTTTTGTTAATCATGGCAGAGGGTCGATAAGCGTTATTCGAGTGTGGTCGAGCATAACCTTTTGTTAATCATGGCCGAGGGACGATAGTTATTTTTGATAGATGTAAGTTTTTATTACTTTGTTGTTGTTGCTTTGATTACATGATTGGAGAGAGTTACAAAGTTTTTGGGCATTGGCTAGTGTTCTGGTCCCGGTGCAAGTCTATCTTGTCCCTTCATTACTTGACTTGGAGAGTATTGAGGAGTCGATCAATGAAAGAGAAAAATAGTCCCTCCCTCGCCTACTTCGACCCGATGTTTTCCCGTTGTCACCTCGTTAAAAACCTTCTTAAGATAACCCTAATAGGACAAAACTAAATAAGGGAAAAAGAGTACGACATGGGGACACTTCTTCCCTTAGAAGTTGAAGTATTTGAGGTAGTTGATGTTCGAATTGTTTGGTAGTTGCTTTCCTTCCATTGTCTCTAATTGGAAAGAACCCTTATTTGCTTTGGCTGTAATTATGTACGGGCTGTCCTAGTTTGTCCCCACCTTTCATTCTTGTGGGTCTTTGCTTTCTTGAGTTTTGTCTTTAAGTATGCAGTCTTTGATTTTGAGCGGTAGGACCTTTGTTTTCTTGTTGTGATAGCGTTCTGCTTACTATTTTTGGGCGACCATCCTTATGTACAACATATATCTTTGTTCATCAATTTCATCGAGTTCATGCCTTCTACTTTCATCATTACTAGTAGCGCTTTCGTGGGAGTACCTTAGGATGGGTTCTCCGGCTTCGACTAGTATAACAACTTCATTCCCATGGACCAAAGAGTAGGGAATCTCTCCTATGCTCATTTTTAGAGAAGTTCTACATGCCCATAATACTTCCGGTAGTATCTCTAGCCATAGTCCCTTGGCGTCTTCGAGCCTTTTCTTCATGATGCTTAATATGGACTTGTTGGAGGAATCTACTTGTTCGTTACCTGCTAGGTGATACGAGGTTGAAAGTATCTTCCTAATATGCCACTTCTCGAAGAATTTGGCGGTTTTCTTTCCCGTGAACTGAGGCCCACTGTCGTAGTTGATCTCCTTTGGTAGGCCGAATCGGCAGATGATGTTTCTCCATATAAAGGTGATTACCTATTGTTTTATATTTAAGTGAACGCTCGTACTTCCACCCATTTAGAGAAATAGTTAGTTATAACCACAAGTAATTGTACATTACATCGACCTACTAGGAGGGGACCCACGATGTCGATTCCTCACTTGATGAACGGCCACGGAGAAGTGACTATGTGGAGGTGTTCGCTTTCTTGGTGAATCATTGGGGTGTACTTCTTACATTGTTTGCATTTCTTCACACATTCTGAGGCATCTTTTAGCATGGTAGGCCAATTGTATCCTGCCCGTATGGAGGCAACTAACGAGTGCTTGATTGGCAGAGTGAGCACCAGAATGGCCTTCATGGACTTCTTCGAGGACACGCTTAGTTTGGTTTGGACCCAAGAATTTTGCTAGAGGGTCGTTGTATGTCCTCTTGTACAAGTCACTATGAAGGAGATTGTATCTAGGTGCTTGCATTCTTAGTTTCATGGCTTCAATTTTGTTGTTTGGGAGTGTGTCGTCCTGCAAATAGTTGATAATACAATTGTACCAATCCCAAGTTATGCTTACATATCTTACCTCAATTTGGTCAAGTGATGAGTTGAGGAGTTGGACTACACTTTTATCCCCGGTCGTGATGCATTTGGTAGTGGCGGCCAATTTGGCAAGGCCATCTGCTTCAGCATTCTACGCACGCCGGATTTGGTCGGGCTGGCATTTGTCGAATACGGGAAGCAGATTGCAGATCTCAGTCTGATATTTTTGCAACCTTTGTTGTTTGATTTAGAAAGTCCTTGTGACTTGGTTGACTACGAGCTGGGAGTCATAATGGATTTTCAACCGCTTCTCCTTATACTTAAGTGCTAGCCTCAATCCTGCAATTACGGCCTCGTACTCAGCCTCGTTGTTAGTCATATATGGGCATCTTATGGACTGGTGAGTTACTTCTCTTGTGGGGACCTTGAGCACGAGTCCTAGTCTAGATCTGGAAGCATTGGAGGCGCCATAGGTGTATACGACCCAGGGGTCTTGTGTTTGGAGAGAAGTTTGGACGGCTTCCTTCTCGACTTCAGGAATTATCATTGCACTGAAGTCCGCGACAAAGTCGGCGAGCACTTGCGACTTTATCGTCGTTCGTGGGTGATATGTCATATCGTGCTTGCTTAGCT
This sequence comes from Nicotiana undulata, assembly GCA_005239495.1. Taxonomy (NCBI): domain Eukaryota; kingdom Viridiplantae; phylum Streptophyta; class Magnoliopsida; order Solanales; family Solanaceae; genus Nicotiana; species Nicotiana undulata. The sequence goes on along the minus strand of ML251384.1, from coordinate 5,006 downwards.
CGATGACCCACTTGGACAACCTCCCCAACAACTCGGGTTTATGCAAAATTCCTCTTAGGGGGGAAGGTGGTAACAACCGAGATAGGGTAGCACTGAAAATAGGGTCTAAGCTTTCGTGAAGCTATAACTAGTGCCAATGCCAGTTTCTCGAGGCGTGGCTACCTCGTCTCGGCATCAACAAGTGTTATGCTAATGTAATAGATGGGAGATTTCATAACTTTGCATTCTCATATCAGGACTTCACTTACTGCTACTTCGGAGAAGGCCAGGTAGACGAGGAGAGGTTCCCTAAGTTCGGGCTTTGAAAGTAGGGGTAGTGACGACAAATATGCTTTCAGTTCTCATAGAGCTTGTACGCACTCGGGTGTCCACTCGAGGTAGTTGTCCTTTTTGAGTACCCTGAAAAGTTTGTGACATCATTTAGACGACTGCGAGATAAACCTCGATAAGGCGGCGATTTGAATAGTCAACCTTTGGACATGTTTCTTGGTAGTCAAGAGCTCTGGTATCCCTTTGATGGCTTTGATTTGGTTTGGGTTGACCTCGACCCAGTTGTGACACTAAGAATTCCAAGAACTTCCTAGAGGCTACACCAAATGCGCATTTATCCGGGTTTAGTTTCATTCTGTACCGCCTCAGTATGTGAAAGATTCCGTCAGATAGTTGATATGGTCCTCTACCTTTACAGACTTGACCAGCATGTCGTCGATATATACTTCCATGGTCTTGCCGAGCTGATCTTTGAACATCCTTGTGACCAACCTTTGATATGTATCCCCCGCGTTTAGTTTCTCCACCTTATCGCAGACAGCATCGTTGATGGCGGGGTTAAATTTACGCCTGACCTGCCTTACTAGAGGTAAAACGGATCGACATTTAGTTTGTGTATGGCGATCTCCCTGGGGATGCCCGGTATATCTGCATGACTGAAGGAAAACAAATTGCATTAGTTATTAAGAATTGACTGGTGTTACCTGGTTCTCGGAGTTTACAGCCGATGTAGGCCTTTTTGCTACAGGCATTAGGGTCTAATTGAACAAGGTTGAAGTCTTCTATGGTCGAGTCCGCAGCCTCGACCATTTAGGAATCCAAGATGACGCCCTTGATCTTTTTTTTTGTCGACTTCAGCCTTGTTGATTGTTATGCCACTACAAAAAAAAAGCTCCTTTTGTGGGGGTTTATTTGTGGGAGTTATAAGAACCCCCACTGTAAGATCATTTTGTGGCATTTAATTTAACTCCCGCTATATAATTCTTTTTGTGGCGATTTTATTGTAGAGGTTTTTTATAACCTCCACAAATTGCATCAGATTGTTGGGGTTTCCAGAATGCTAGAATTCGATACAATGTTTTAAGGTTGATAGAATAAGAGTGAATATACACACTACAAGTTTAATCAACATTTGGAGAGTGACGTTGAAGTGAGACTAGACGAGATTGCGGTGCTAAAATGCTAACAATTTAATATTTATATATGGGTTCATTGTTCGAGAAAATGGAATACTAGATAAAAAAAGTTACCAATACAATTAAAATCGGATTGTTATAATGGAGAAGTGTTATGTGATAGAAGGATATCTATCAAAGTAAAAGAAAAATTCTACATAATAGTTATAAGATCGATAATATTATACGGTAGTGAGCGTTAAGTTACTAAAATCTAACATATTCCAATATGATTGTTGGAGAGATACAAATATTAAGATGCATAATCGTCGGATGAGAAGTAGCTTGAGATGGTTCAACCTACATACACGCTAATCCATTAGCGCAAAATTAAAAGAAAATTACAAAAGAATATGCACATTAATGTCTTATATTCATAATATTAGAAGTTTGGAATTTAAATAAATGATACTAGTAATTTTAAATTTTTGTAACGTTTTATTTAATAAAGTATATTTATAATTTTAATTAAATGATATTTTGCGTTTTTTCTCTATATTTGAATTTATTATTTGTTTGGATGTATTTTTTTGTGTCTAGTATACATGCATATATATATATAGATATATATATATATATATATATATATATCAATAATGTTTAAGTAGATTTTATGATGTAACGACTCGACTGGTTGTTTTGAGCAATTGCGTCCGGTTTGGCAGTTTGAGGTTACGAGTAGCTTCGCACGGTGTATTATGACTTGCGTGCATCGTTGGTTCGGATTTTTGAAAGGGTCAAAAAGGATTTTAGGAGTGACTCTCATTTTAGAAGTACGAAGTTGAAGGAATTGACCTAGGGTTTGACTTTTGAGTATTTGACCTCAGATCGTAGTTTTGACGGTTCCAGTAGGTCCGGATAGTAATTTTGGACTTGGGAGTATGCACGAAATTTCATTTGGATATTTCAAAAAGGTTTCGGTATCATTTAGCGGAACGACAATTTAAAAGTTTATAATCTTCCTAAGCTTGACCATGGTTTGACTTTAAGGCTATCGGGTCAGGATTATGGTTTTGGAATTTTGAATAGGTCCGTTTCGTCAATTGAAACTTGCCTGCAATATTTGGTGTCATTTGGAGCTGATTTGATGTGGTTCGGACTCTTGGTTGCAATTCTAAAAGTTCTTGAAGTTCATGGTATTTTTCATGCGTTTTGGCATCCGATTCGCGGTTCTAGAGGTTATTTTGGTGTTCCGATCGCGCGAGCGAGTTCGTATTATGTATTCAGACTTGCGTGAGTGTTGGGTTTGGATCCTCGGGGGCTCGGGTGAGTTTCGGATTAACTTCGGATTGTTTTGTTAACCTTTTTGTGTGTTGGTTCTATTTTTCTCGCATTTGCGAGGTTTTGGTCGCAAATCCGACTACCGCAATTGCGAACCTGGGCTGCTGGGGATTAGATTGCATTTGCGAAGCCTTCAGAGTTCGCATTTGCAAACTCCCTGTCGCATTTGCGATGAAGGTAGGATTGTTCAGGCTTCGCTTTTACGAAGAATTGTTCACTTTTGCGAGTTCGCATTTGCGAACCTAGTGTCGTAAATGCGACATCTACAACCTGCTAAAAGTTGGGCATTCCAAACCTTAGCTTCATTTTATCATTTTTAACCCTAGGTCCGACAGTGGGCCATTTTGAGAGAAGATTTTCATACCAAATCATTGGGTAAGTGCCTTTAATTAATTTCCAACTATGCTTTGTGATTATATATTATATTTAACATCAAATTCATGAGAGTTTAAAGGAAAAATAGGGAAAATTTGTAAAATCTTTCAAAATATAAAATCATGATTTGAAAGACGAATTGGTATCAGAACTTGATAATTTTTATATGGTTGAACTCGTATTGGAATGAATTTCATCCCTCTTTCTTCTGTTCTTGCTTTCCGCTTCTTCTTATTACCCTTTCTTAGCCGAGGGTTTATTAGAAACAGCTTCTCTACCTGTTAGGTAGGGGTAAAGTCTGCGTACAAACTACCCTCCTCAGAACCCACCTTGGTGGGAACATACTAGGTTTGTTGTTGTTGTTGTTGTTGTTGTTGTTGTTGTTGTGTAAGTTAGTCGGTAGTTTTACATTTCACTTAAGGATTGGTTATAGCTTAATACTGATAAGACACTTGAGTTATGTATTTATTTCTGCAAATTACCAATTTTCAAAGTGAATTTACTATGTTGAGTCATTACCTCCTGCCCTGCTGAGTCGTTAGTAAGATAGTATTTTAAAAATGAAATAACTAATATCATGTTACCTTGTGTGACTTTAAGTTAGAACTCGTTGTTTATTTTGATACTTACCACTTTCTACTAGTTGTCATATCTTACTTCAACTGCTTTCTCAACTTAATCTTCTCAACCTGTCCGAGGTTTTTATTTTACTTACAAAGGAATTGTTATTAAGTTTTTAACCTAATAAACTCTACTTAAATTCAATAGCTTATCCGGTGTCGTATTTTATTTGCAAATGTTATTTTCTTCACTCAAATGGTTTCTAAAATAAACTCATCTTTCTTATTGATTTCTTTACTTGGTCTAGAAATTGTAATATTATTACCTTACGATATATGAATGGAATCTCTTGAACACCGTAATTATCTTGTGACACGAATATGATGTACCGAGTAGCATGTGGAATATGCCGTGTAAAGTGGAATGGAAATGTGTGGGCACCAAGATCCATGTGTGTTAAAAGTTTGGAAGTTATGATTATGTTAGGAGATTACAAGGATTGGGATTGTTGAAATAGTATATTAGAAATGATTCGATTGGTTGAGTTAACATTTCTTTCTTTACTTTAACTTATTTATGCTTCATCCAGCCCTCAATTATGTTGTTGATTAATTACTTGGTCGATTCTTGCTTCCATTCGTGTTTTCCTCTTATTGTTACTACTATTTGCAACTTGATATTCTTCTGCTATTGGTATTACTTTGATAGCCCTTTCTTGTTAGACTTGAGTCATATCCTGCAGGTTATATATATTCGCTAGTGTCTCGACCTGGCCTCGTCACTACTCTACCGAGGCTAGGCTTGATAGTTACTGAGTACCACCGCGGTGTACTCATACTACATTTCTGCATATTTTTTTGTGCAAAATCAGGTACTTCGGACCGGGTCGGTTTTGATACTTACACTCGGTGTGGCTGGAGACTTCAAGGTGTACCTCCTGGACGTTCACATGCTCTGAAGTAACTTTCTGTTGTATTTATTTCAATTGTTTCACTTATTTCCGGAACTGTGATGTATTTATTATGTATATCTACTCCTAGAAAGACTTATGATTTGTACTACCGGTTTTGAGAATTGTAAGTTTACAGAGAATTCAATTTCTAAAGTTGTTAGACGTTATTTAATTATTGTTATTCTGTATATGTTAGGCTTACCTAGTCCCTAAGACTAGGTGCCATCACGATACCTAACGGAGGGGAATGATAGTGACATATTAGTAACAAGTTAGCTTTATTGCCTAAATTCTTTTCTATATAAATAGTAATAAATAAATATATAAAAGAGAAAAAATATATTTAAAAGACAATATTGGACATCATCTTCTTAGGTTTTAATATGAACATT
>ML251383.1:27580-61938 GCA_005239495.1 Nicotiana undulata | reverse complement strand
CTCGATCAAATACAGTATCGAGTGCCAGTCGTGCCTCCCCTAGTTTGGGGGCGTGACAACAAATCAAAAGCATACATTCATGATATTAACCCATTCTTTCTTATGTATCGATACCAACATTTGGGTCTCCCAAATACATACATACCACTTACAATATTTAAGAGATGGGAATACAGTACGAGTTAACCCAACCACTACCCAAAACATACATGACCCACATGAGTGTCTACGAAGCCTCTAAAAGTACGGAAGATGAACATAGTCCTGCCGGCGACAAGGGCCTGGCTATACCTCAAAATAGAATAACATATACAAAAGAGAACAACATATATCTACACACGACCCCGGAAGGAGATGTGGCTCACCGGGACTGCTGAAAGGAGGAGGAGAAGGCACCACTATCGACGATCGGCGCTACCGGCTACAGAACCACCAACATCCATAAGAAGATGTAGCACCCCCGGAAAAAGGGACGTTAGTACCATTGAATAGTACTAGTAAGTATGAATGAACTCTACTCTAGATAGAATAAACATCGAACATGTAGTAATACAATTAGAGACACCAAATAACAATTCACAGAAATAGGGGAAACACAAACAAGAGTCACCATGTTTTCTTATCCCGTTTTTCCATCTTTTGGATAGTAGTTCTTTAAATACAAGTGCCACAATTTTAATATACCACCGTGTCGTTCTCACACGGAGTTCGGTCTCAGCCGGACCGGCAAAGCCATCCCAAGTGAGACATTACAGCATCATAGTTTCATAATCACCACTATGACGTTATCACACGGAGTCCGGTCTCAGCCCGACCGGCTATGCCAAGTCACTTGAGACAGTGAGACATTACCAATATCATAATTTTGACGAGATTACCACCATATGTACAGACAATCCACCAGATCTTTTTTGCACCTTCAATCTAATTCACAATGTGGCACAATTGAACACATAATTAAGAATAATGATCATGGCTTGAGCTTACTTGAGCATTGTATCAAACATTAGGTGCTCATTAAGATTTCATGGTCCCCTTTTTAGAGAATGATTACTCTAACCTATTTCCCTTTACTAGTTTAGGATTACTTGATTACATGCAAGTATGGTTTCCATCCCCATTCACATGAACTAACCTATCCATGGTTCGTTTTAATTAAAATCTTGAAACTAAGGTTGGTGTGGTAGAAGCTTACCTCTTAGAGGGAAGAATTTGGTGCCCTTCTTGATTAATTCCAAGCTTGAGTGGTGATGCATGATTAATTGGAGGGAGTTGGGACCTTCTCTCTCTAGAACCCACTCTCTTCTCACTCTAAATTATCTAAAAAAATGGCTAAAAGATGGGGGATGGGTGTTATATAAGTCTGGGGGTCAGGTTTTGAAAATTAGAAAATGGGTGCCCCGACATAGGTTTGCGGTCTGAAATGCGATTGCATTTCGGTTATGCGGTCCGCAAACCTATCGCATAACTAGTCTCAGCTGGGCACAAAGAACAGGGAAACTTCCCAGGTATGCGGATCTTATGCGGTCCGCATACCTGTTATGCGGTCGCATAGTGCACCGCATAACTTCCTCCACAAAACTCAAACGCAAATATGCGACGAACTATGCCGCCTGCATACACGAAATGCGATCGCATTTTGGGCCGCACAGTTGCCCTCAAAATGGACGGCAGGTTGTCCAGCTATGTGGCCATTATGCGGTCCGCATACCCGTTATGCGACTGCATTATGGGCTGCAAATCTGCATTCTTTCATGAAAATTTCCCTCTAAGTCCGTAGGGTACTTTTCAATCCTAATCGGGCGTCATTTTGGTTAAGAATTTTTCGGGTCTTTACAGTCCGGGCTCAATATAGTTCTAAAATAGCCTACGGGCGGCATAATTAGACAAATAAAAACTTATAAAATGACTAACAATAAGGCCGAGTATGAGGCCATGATTGCAAGTCTCGAACTAGCTAAAGGCCTTGGAGCGGAGGTCATCGAGGCAAAATGCGACTCTCTTTTGGTTGTAAACCAATTAAATGGGAGCTTCAAGGTGCGAATAGATAGGATGCAAAGATACTTATACAAGATTCAAGTGACATTTCATCTCTTCAAAGAGTGGACCCTTGATATGCCCCGCAATATTACGTCGATGTTACGCTTCACAGTATTAAATTACGACGATGTTTCACCCTGTAGTATTGTACATTAAATTTGGCGTAAGGTAATTGACATCAGTCCAAGGAAAAGATTATTTTCAAATAAGTGATAAGTAAATTCGTAAAGGTGAGAGAGGGAGCAAGTCAAAGAAAACTAATTTTCATCCAAGTTTGGCATGTTGGGATAAAATATGGCCCGAGCTAAAATACTCGGTATTTATGGACTAGTTCCATACAAGGTACCACATGGCCATAATACTAAACTATATTATAGTAAAATATATTAAGTGTATTAAAACTGAGTAGTATTTTAAGTAAGTTGAGATAATTCTTAATTATACGGGTAATTGGTAATTACCCAAAACATTTTGGATAAAGACAAAATGTGGTGGATTTTTCCTTAAAACAACTGTGACTCACGATTTATTACATTAGGTGGAAACAGTCAATATGATTTGGGTAGGAGATGCGTGTTTGAATAGAAGACTTCTCTTTTCAATAGTTGTAAAGACCCGTAGAATTCTTAACTAGAAACGATGCCACGATAGATCCCCATGTTGATATAATTATAAAAATTCTTAAATCAGACCTTTTTGGAGTGAAAAGTACCCCAGGACTTAGAGGATAGAATTTTTCAAGTTTGTGCGAATCTGCGATCCACTATGCGATCGCGTATCAAGTATGCGGACCGCATAGTGGTCGCATAGTTGGACAGATTGTTGTCCATTTTGATGACAGCTATGCGGCCCAAAATGTGATCGCATATAATGTATGGGGGCCGCATAGTTGTCACGTAATTGCACCCAAGTTTTTGTGGAGGGAGTTATGCGGCGCCCTATGCGATCGCATAACAGGTATGCGGACTGCATAGTTGCCGCATAACCGGGCAAATTCTTTTCCTTTTGGCCCAGCTGGAGGCCAATAATGCGGCAGGCTCGCGGACCGCATAACCGGAATGCGATCGCATTACGGACTGCAAACCTACATCAGGGCTTCTAATTTCTGATTTTTAAAACCCGACCCCCAGCCTAATATAACACCAATCCCTCATAATTGTAACTATTTTTTGATAAATTAGAGAGTGGAGAGAGTGGGTTATAGTGAGAGAGAGTCCTAATTTCATCAAATTTGATCCACCACCACTATTCAGGCCTGGAATTGATCGAGTAGGACACCATTTTATTCACTACGAGAGGTAAGTTTCTACCCCATCAACCTTGATTTCCAGATTGTTGTTAAAATGAAACATGGTTAGGTGAGTTCATGAAGATGGGGGTAGGAATCTTGCATGCATGTAACCAACTAGTCATAATCTGGTAAAGGGAAATGGGTTAGAGTAATATTTCACTAAAAAAGGCCATTTGATCTAAAAGAACACCTAGTGTTTGATAAAATGTTAGTTTATACATGACCATTATTCCTCATTCTAAGTTCAATTGTGCCACATTGTGAACTAGACTGAAGGTGCTAGAAGGTCCGGTGATTGTGGTAGAAATTAAGGAATAATCCCAAATTGAGGTATGTATGGCTAACTTTAATCTTTGTAGAATCGTCACGCTAGTGACCGAGCATTTGGTATGAGTTCCTTGCTTGATCATATTTGAATTGATTGTTCTAATGTGTTGAGGAGTAAGATTATGTTCTCTGATTGTCTTAGTTGTTTACCATGTCACCATGTTACTCGAAATTGTGAAATATGATTCTTTATGCTTATCCTATCATGTGCAAAATTCATCATATGTTGGAACTTATCGATATGAAGGATAGTGCTACTAAATGAATGAAAATGGTAACGAAATCAATTGTTAAATGTATCCAAGTGCCAAAGGCTATGTAGTAAATGATGGGAAAGAAATATGATTTAATTAGGTTAAATGGTTATGGCGTACCTTACAAGTCTCACTGTTTTTGTAAAGGTTATTGTGCCCCTTGATTTCACATGGTTCTCCGGTTGCTATGAACTTTTACTCTTGGTGGTAGAAATTCTTATGATTGAGTTGTTTCTTATTTAAACTATGTCCGGTGGGATCGGGTTGCGCGCCGCAACAGGAGGAATAAGGATGGTATGTAGAGAAGGAACAAGGGTGCAATGTGATTGTACGGTGAGATCAGGTTGCATGCCGCAACAGGAGAAATAAGGGTGGTTTGTTGAGAAGGAATAAGGGGTGAAATATGATCGTATGGTACGATCGGGTTGCGCGCCGCAACAGGAGGAAATTGGAATAAGAAACTGTGAGACTCTCATTTGTGTTCTCTGTATTTTTGTGCAGCATTGTTTGATTTCCATGACTGTCTTCTACTTGTGTACTGTTTAATTCTACTTAGAGTGAAGTTTGTTCATACATACTAGTACTATTCAATGGTACTAACGTCTCTTTTTTCCGGGGGCGCTACATCTTTTTAATTAGATGTAGGTGGTTCTGTAGCAGGCAGCGCCGATCGACGATAGTGGTGCTTTCTCCTCCTCCCTTTAGCAGTTCTGGTGAGCCCCGTTTCCTCCCGGGGCCGTGTGTAGTTACATGTTGATCTCCTCTGTACATGTTTTCCCTTTTTGAGGTATAGCCGGGGCCTTGTCGCCGACAGGTCTATGTTCATTTCTCCGTACTCTTAGAGGCTCCGTAGACACTTATTGGGTTGTGAATATGTTTTGGGTAGTTGTTGGATTTAATTGTAATTGTGATTCCGTATCGTAAATATTGTAATTGGTATGTATGTTTTAAAAGATCTAATGTTTGTAATGGTGAAAGAGGAAAATGGACTTAATGTTATGAATGTATATATGCTTTTGAGTTATCTCTTGCTACCTCATGTAAATAATGTATGTTATAAACACGGGGAGAAACGAGTCGGGTAGGAAAGGCTAAACAGGCTTGCTTGAACGGGTCACTCGGTTAGGCGTCGGTCCCGTCCCTCGGTTTTGGGGCGTGACAAACTTGGTATCAGAGTCTAAGGTTTTAAAGTGTCCTAAGATGTTTCGAAGCCGTGCCTAGTAGAGCCCTTCTTATCGGTGTGTTGTCGACCACAGCTGTAATTAGGGGGCTGCTTGGGCATTTAGGAATACTACCCTTCATTGTTATTCTGAATCGTGCGATGGAGTGAAAGGTGAGGTTATCGCTCTCTAACTCGTGCATTGTTTTAACTTTCAGTAAATGGCATCCAGGAAGAAAGCACGACTCGGCCAATAGGTCAATGCCACTCCAGGAGTGGCCACTGATTCCCAATTGAATGATGCGGGTGAGAATAATTCCCCGACTATGAATCAGCCTAATTCCTCCACACCAGACCAGACCATCCTGATTCCTACTCCAGCGGAGGGTGCCACAATCACTCACGTTGATATTCCTGATCCTCTTCCATCCCCAGCCTCTAGTCTTGGTATTTCTGACGGGGATCTTAGGGGAGCTATCCAGAAGCTGACCCTTTTGGTGGCTTCTCAAGCCCAGAGGTCCAATGTTGCCCCCACATCCTTTAGCGAGCAAGGAGATTCTACTGGTTCCAGGGTTAACAAGTTCCTTCAGTTAGCCCCTCCAGAGTTCACAGGTACCGACCCCGAGGCGGACACTCAAGATTTTATTGATGAGATGCACAAGACCCTCCGAGTTATGCGTGCTACTGAGACAGAGGGAGTAGATTTGGCATCCTACCGTCTGAAAGGGGCAGCGTATTCGTGGTTTGAGATGTGGGAGGATTCCCGTGAGGAGGGGAGACCTCCGGCGAGGTGGAGTGAGTTTGCAGATGCCTTCATAGATCATTTCTTGCCCGCCGAGATTAGGGCAGCCCGAGCATCGGAGTTTGAGGTCCTAAAGCAAGGTAATAGAAGTGTGTGGGAATATCATATGGAATTCGTGTGCCTGTCCAAGTATGTTGTTCATATGATGCCGACCATGGAGGCCCGAGTTCGTCGGTTTGTGCAGGGCCTTGGTCCCTTTCTTGTTAATGAAGCTGCCACAACTGCTCTACATTCTGACATGAACTATGGGAAGATTGTGGGATTCGCCCAGGCTACAGAGGCTCAGAAGTTGAAGATAAGGATGGATCGAGAAGGTGGTAGCAGGGCCCGGTCAGCAGGCAACCTTGGGAGTTCATTCGGAGATGGGAGATCGGTTCCTCGGGGTGGGTCATCAGGGCCACCCCAGTCTTATGCTCAATTCTCAGTTAGTGCCCTACCACCAGGGTGTCATCATAATCAGCAGGGAGGTCATTTTGGGGCCAGTTCAGGTAGCAGAAGGTTCCATCATCTGGGTCGACTGGGATGGGAGGTTTCATTATGAGCCCTGTTACTTGGACATACCGGTATGCTATAGATGAGGAATGAGAGGCCATATTCAGCGAGACTGTCGTACATCCAGTCAGGGCATAGGTAGGGGCACCGCTCAGCCATCCAGTTCTTCAGCTGCTACATCTTCAGCACACCCTCCAGCCTGCGGCCCTCGAACACCAGCAGGGCGCGGTGCAGCTAGGGGTGGAGCACGGGGTCAAGGAGGACCTAGCCGGTTCTATGCCATGAGTGGTCTTCAGAGTGCAGAAGCTTCTCCAGATGTCGTCACAGGTATTATGACTGTTCAATCTCATGATGTGTATGCCCTTATTGATCCCGAGTATTCTTTGTCATATGTTACTCCTTTTATTGCTTCAAGTTTTGGGATAGAACCAGAACAGGTAGTCCTAACAGGCAGAAAATGGGTCGATTTTGTAAGACTATCAACAATCACCTATATAGAATCGAACTTACGTTGGGTATGCGGTAAACCGATCCATATTAATTACTTCCCACTTTCAAGTCGGAATATCTATAGCCTACAATAATCCATCGGGTTTTTGATGCTCAATCTTAACCTGCTGATAGTTAGGGCACTGAGCAACAAACTCCGCTATATCTTTTTTCGTTCCGTCCCACCAATATATATCCCTGATATAATGGTACATCATTGTTTCTCCTGGATGGACAGAATAATGAGAATAGTGAGTCTCTCCCATAACCTGCCGGCGCAGCCCTGTAACATTAGGGACACATAATCATCCTCGATATTTGAGGACCCCATCTCCTATAATCTCAAATGGTGTCTTCTCCTTCTGAGGGTTTATATCTCTATAATGAGCTAACACAGGATCCTCGTATTGGCGTTCTGATACGCTCAAATTACACCTTAGAAATAGTGTAAAGCGATCGATGTCAAATATAGTAACCCAACAAGGTTGGGGTCGAATCCCATAGGGAATAGGCGTGAAAAGTTTACTTGAATAGTGGGAATCTTAACTTAAATCGCATTTCTATTCCGTTAAAGTAACAAGAGTATGGTAATAGATTGGATTATAATTTGGTGAAATAGTAACAAGTATGATTGAATAAGGTTGTAATTAATTCGATTAACTAAACCAAGGTTGTGTCCCCTTCAATGAAATATAATGCTATCGGTGTTAATATGATATATTTCTAATGGAAGGTCTTTTTTGATATGCAAACGATTCCTAAGTGACTACCTAATATCTTCCAATAGTTGGGTAGTATTTCTCTTTATGATTTTTCCAAATATAAAAGTGTTCCAATTAAGCCATATCAATTTATGCCAAATAAAACCCACTTATTCCTAAGTGATACTATTAAACAAGGTTTAAAGTCTTGAGTCTTTGATATTTACTTCTACAAACCCTAACTCACTTTTCCAAGTAAATAAAGAATATAATGGCACTTGTTAATGTTTGCAACCACAAACAATAAATGAAGAATGAGAAGTAAATAAATACCAACCAACCATTATACATATATTCAATGTTAAACACCCAATGACATCACCCATTTAGGGTCCACAACCTTAGTATTTAAACTTAGCTAGACATGCTAAAATACAAAAAGATAACAATATTAAATGCCATAAAGCTTACAAAGTGCAAGATTCTTCACTCTTAATGCTTCCAAAAGATGGGAATATTCAAAGTATGGAATGTAGCTCTTTTCTCAGACCAGATGCCCCCACAAAACCCCCAATAAATCTATTTATAGTGGGCTAAAACTCGGGACCAATTTCAGATAAAAATGCCCCTCCAGGTCAACTATGCGACCGCATTTCTGTCGCATAACAGATATGCGGTTCGCATTTCCTTCAAGTCCACCGCATCTTCAGAACCCTAGGTTACAGGAAGTCGTCGCATTCTGGTTATGCGGTCCTCATTATTGATATGCGACCGCATAGTAGCATCGCATTTCTGACTCAGCAACTTCTTCAGGGAGTTTTGCGGTCCATTATGCGGCCCGCAAACCTGTTATGTAGTCGCATACTGAACTGCATTTCTTTCACTTGGATTTGGCCATAGTATTTGTTGGGCTTTGCGGTCTCCCTGGGAATTATGCGGTCCGCATATTGGATTTGCGGTCGGCATTGTCAATTCTGAGGTCACATTTTGCATTTTCCTTGTCCTTTTGCACCTTTTTTATTTCATTTCCATGTTTTTGGGTCCTTAAGCCTCATGCACTGCAAAACATCAAAATTACATAAGTATAAAAGATAATTGCATTTAAAACGAGCTAAAATCTAAGTAATTGGTATTAAATGTGCCGAAATTCTCCGGCACATCAACACCCCTAACTTAAACTCTTGCTTGTCCTCAAGCAACTAAAACAACTCTATCCCATTCTAGACTCCAACTAAAACAACATGAAACATTAGTGACCATGGACGGTGTTAATCATCAGTATAACAAGCATGCACTTTCATTATTTACCCTTCCTGAATCAATCACTATTATTTACAAAGAAACTAATCAAGTTGTTAACTTTGAGCCTCGACCAACTTGACAAGATGTTAATCTCAGCTGAGTGCACTTGCATCCGACTTCGAGAACTCAACTTATGTTAAACCTCACAGTTCATGTGCCCTCACTAGAAAGAAGGTCCCAACTCACAGTATTTACAATGACAACAAAAAGGGATATATTCACAAAGACACTCACTCTCACAACGAGTTTCAAGTGCTACAACACATCATACCATAAGCTTGCCCTTATTTTAATTCGTCGCATATTCAAGAACATTCGGTTGGAGATCCCATAAGGACTTTTTAAGCTTGTAATGTAGGCTTAGGGAAGGGTCGGATAAACATTTGGGTACAAGTGACTACACCCTCCTTGAACACTACTCACATATTTCTTTCTTGTTGTCTTTGTTTCTTTTCAAACCACATAGCCCTCATTGGCTCCTAGTTACCATCTCGAACCACCTTAACTACCTCTCTCATTTTGTTTTTCTCAAGGCTCCATATTTATATGTATACAAATATTTTCTTTTCTTCTTTTCTTTTTCTTTTTCTCTTCTTTTTTCTTTTTTTGTTTTTATATATTTTTCTTATGGAGCTTGAATGATTTCATGCGAATATTTTGAGGTATACTTTCCTACACTCAATGTACAACCTTGCCAATTTCCAACTCGACACCACACCCCCAACTTAGGCTTTTAGCCTCATTTTCAATGTTCAAGGAGGGGCGGGTTCAACATATGGAATTGTTTTGCAAAAGGAGAAAGGTTTGTAATGAGGTGACAAAAGAAAAGGTTAATGGCTCAAATGGGGTAACTAGTGATAATGTCTATACAATAGGTAGCTTGAAAGGCTAACTAGGTTTTCAAATAACAAAAAAGACTGCCTAAGGTCATTTCTCCAACCAAATGTACTTATCATTAGCATCGAAAGACCAACCGGGCAAGTTCTAGATGACAGAAGTAAACACCAGAATTATTTACACAAAACTAACACACGTGGCATATGAACTGTTTGACTCAACATAGTTTTAGCTTTCGAGCACACACTTGGCAACTCAGAGCTTTCATCATGTTACGTGAATGATTCTAAGTAAACATAGAGTCAAAGAGCGAGCCTCAAGTTCATACAGATGATTAATCATAAACCATTTTTTAAAATATCAATGGAAGGATACAGGTTATTTATAGACATACATGCTTGAAACTAGACAATTACACCAAACCGGTCAAAATGTTTTGTCCTACTGCCATGGTTCTACTATTACACCCTTGGAAAATAACCCGGCGAAGAAAAACCAAGGAGAATTCATTGCTAATTACTAAGGATGCACATGCATACAACTTTTTACACAGCTTTGTTTTTTTTATATCTATAAAGACAAAGACAACACAAATATATACAAGAGTTAACTAAAAAGTTTCTTATATAATACCAATATGTAACAAGATTTACAACTTACATAAAGTCATACATCACAAAAAGTCATATAAGGCTATCTCACCCCCAACTAAAACCATGCATTGTCCCCAATGCATAAGAAATGTAAAAAGAGAGTTTAGGGGCTCCCTGAGGCACACTAAGCGCTATGGGAGTCGAAAGACGGTTGAATGATGGTGGGGTCACCCTATGATGCCAGAGCTGGGGCTGATGAGATCTCAGCCTGAGAGTTGACCTCCACTGATGGAGGAGGGATCCCCAACTGCTCTGATACTGGAGTTGGGGCCCGTGAGCTGCTAGCCTCGCCTGCTGGTAGCTGAGTGGTCGATGGATGTGTGTGGGCGACCGTGTCTGCTAGCGAATGTTCTATCGCCTGCTGAACAGCTGCTTTTTCTTCCTTCTCTGCAGTTGTAGGGATAGAAATCTCTTTTCCTTTCTCCTGAGGACCCTCATCCTCCGCGGACCATGACTCCTCATCAGTCTCCTCATATGTCTCCCCATCCTTGGACTCTGCAGAGTGTCCGGAATCTTCCCCAGAAGGGATGTCAACGTGTGTAGGAGGAGCTGGGGTCAAGGAAGCACCGACAGCATGTGGCTCAGGAGTTTTCATCAAAGTGGAGAAGTCAAGGCCTAACCCAGTAACAGACGTGCCCGCTCCATACTCTCCTTCCTTCGGCATGAAGGAGGATAGATCAAACTCCAGATTTTGCATTTTGTGGAGTTCAGTATTCAGTGTGTCAACCTCTTTGCAGAGCTTGGGCAGGTCTCCGACCTCACCCCGCTCTACCCTCTCAAGCCTCACCTCAATCTGCTTGAGGTGATCCTCGTAAAATGAATGTTATTACTGGAGTGCTATCACTGATGACTGGATAGGGGTAAGGTCCAGCCGGATCAAAGTAGAGAGGTCCTTCAGAAGCCGGTCTACCCTAGCATTTGCATGCTGAGCTAAGATACCTAGCCTCGAAAAGGCAGGCAGTGCGATAAAAGGCTGGGCAATAGTGGCCTGAGAAGTGGGCTGTGGAGTGGCAGTGGATGTCATTGTAGCCGGAGGAGAACCAGGTGTCTGGGAATCTGAGATATCAGTATCAACAGGAATTTGGATCTGAACTTCTGGATGAGTAGCAGCTGCATGTGGCAGCGCGTCACTGATGTGCGTGATATCTATATCCTTCAGCGCTTTCCCCATCTTGTCATAGTGTGGCATTGAAAGGACGTCCATAGCCTTACAGAGGGCTGTGATCAAGCATGGGAAAGGAAGTGACGTGGTTGTCTGGTTGGCCCAGACCCCTAACTCCCGGTCATAATGCAGGAAATGAGAAGAGCTTTCTCAATGCTTATGTCTATCTCATTCTGAGACGGAATCAAGAGAGAGGTGACAAAACTGAGTCAGAATCTACCTTCTTGTGTGAGATCTTCCTTGAATATTTTATGTATAGGGTCAATCCAAGCGGGGGTCCCCGTTGCAATCACTAGGGCAATCCAGGCATGCTCACCATCTCTGTTGGCCCATTTGGCCTCATACTCAGTCGTGCCCGGTCTCCATCTTTTAAAGTATAGATCATTGATTCTGCCTTTTTCACAAAGCAATGACTTCCCCCAAACAGTGACAGTCTTGCAGAACACTTTGTTGCGTTTGTGATGAGGTGTTCTGGAAGCTCCATATGATGCATAAAACTCTCGCACCAGTGTCTCATTGAAATCATCGGGCACCTCAGTGAAGCATTCCCAGTTTCTAGCTGTGATGTTCTCCAAAATGTGAGGGTACTGCTCCTGTAGCCCATTCAGACTCAGCTGCTTTTCTTCAAGTATTTTCCATTTGGAGAGCCCTTCTTTATACAACTTCATAGATCCTGCTACTCCAAAACGGAGTTGGAAATCATCCCCGCTTTTTCTTCTTGCCTCAGTCTGGAGGTCAACTGAGGGTAAGATCTCCTCCTCATCAGACTGGGAGGGACGTTCATCAATAGGTTGGGATGGTTCTGCTCGTGAACGTTTGGCTTGTCGTGCTTGATGGCCGGAGGAGGCCCTTTGCTTAGTAGCAATAGTCTTTTTGGGATCCATATCTGCAAAGAAACGAAGTGTGAGCGACATAGAAGACATTAGAAAAAAAAGTAAAAAAATTCAAATATGCGACAGGTTATGTGGTCGCATAACCACTATGCGAACCGCAAACCTGTCGCATAATGCTCGTCTATTGAAGAGGGTCAAGTATGCGATGGGTTATGCGATCGCATATCTACTATATGGTTCGCATAACCATCTCAAATTGAGCACTTGAAAAACTTGTCACATTATGCGATCGCAAAATCCACCGCAAAGATGGATTTGCGATCGCAAAGCAGCCGCAAACTACTTGTTGTATCAGGCCAGTAACTGATGGAGTATGCGGTGGCTTTGCGGTCCGCATATCACTTGTGCAATCTCAAAGCCTCCGCATTTTGTTATCTTCCTCAGGCCACCTAGGGTTTCCTATGCGGAAATAATGCGGACCGCAAAACGATTATGCGGCCCGCAAAAGTCTTCTTCTTCATAGTTTTACCTCTACCCTCTACAATGGTAACCCTAGTTTCACTACCCATCAAGCCCAAACTTAATCACTTATGCAAGAGTTCCTCATTACGAGCAGATAACCCAAAGAACAAGGAGGGAGCAAGAACAAGTGCAAAAGGAAATGAAGAAACAGGCTAATCACACACAAAATTAAAACTAAAAATTAACAGGGATTGAAATTGGGAAAGTAGAACATACCAGAATTTGATGAACGAGAAGCAATCAAGGAGCTGAATTCAACAATTGTGATCTTTGTTCACTTGCTCAAGTTCAAACTAGCTGTTTTCCCTTCTTTTTCTTCTTTTCTTTTTGTTTTGGTTTTGTTTAAGTGCGAAGTGTGTGCGTTTGAGTGTTGGTGTGATGATGATGGGGATTGTGCGAAGGGGACAGGGCAACGTACCTGTGAACTTTGCGGTGGATAAGTCACTGAACACCTTATGCGACCGCATAAGTGTTATGCGGTGGTTTTAACTAAGGTTGCTCATTTCCACAATGCGGTGCACTTGTGCGATCACATAACGGATATGCGGTCCACAAAGTGCACGTCCCCACCTCATTTTGGCCACCAATTTTTGCTAAACAAACTTCCCAAGTCTGCGACCACTATGCGGTCCGCATAGCCAAAATGCGACTGCATATGTGCAGCAGACTTCCCATGGTAACTTTTCTTCCCTTTCACTCACAATATTACCCTATTGTATGACCTTTTGAAGAACCTGCACTCTAACACAAACTTTAAATTTCTCAATTTAATCTATCTAACAAAAGCTAAATTTTAAAGGACAAAAAGGGTGTTACCACACATGGGTTGCCTCCCATGAAGCGCTTGATTTAACGTCGCGGCACGACGAAGTTGGCTTTTCTTTGGGTTCACTCATTGGTCGGGCATGGACCATCTTTGAGAGCCAACTGTTCCACCAAGTGTTTTTCTCCATCTGCGCCCAAGTAGTGTTTGACTCGCTAGACATTCACCTTGAAGGTTCGGAGCCCATCCTCCGATTCTAATTCCACCGCACCAAAAGGGGATACATCTACCACCTTGAAAGGACCGGACCACTGCGATTTAAGCTTGCCCAGAAACAATTTGAGCCTTGAGTTGAAGAGCAAAACCAAGTCACCCGACTTGAACTCCCTTTTCAAGATCTTTTTGTCGTGGACGAACTTCATCCTTTCTTTGTACACAGCTGCACTTTCATATGCATGGAAACGAAATTCCTCCATTTCATTGAGTTATGTTAACCTCAAATTTGCAGCTTCAGCCCAGTCTAAGTTCAACCTTTTTTAAGCCCACATGGCTTTGTGCTCCAGTTCTATGGGTAGATGACAAGACTTGTCGAAGACTAACTGGTAAGGAGAAGTGACAATAGGAGTTTTGTACGTCGTGCGGTATGCCCACAATGCGTCATCTAGCTTCCTTGACCAGTCGGTCCTGTTAGCATTAACAGTCTTTGCTAGAATATTCTTTATCTCTTGGTTGGAAACTTCAACTTGGCCACTTGATTGGGGATGATAAGGTATGGCCACCTTATTCTTGACGCCATATTTCTCTAGTAGCCCCGTGAAAGCCCTGTTACAGAAGTGAGACCCACCATCACTAAGAATGGCTTTAGGAGTGCCAAGCCATGTGACTATGTTTTTCTTCAAGAACACGGTCACACTCCGTGCCTCATTGTTTGGTAAGGCAATTTCTTCAACCCATTTGGACACGTAGTCCACAACCACCAAGATGTATTTCATACCACACGAGCTTACAAAGGGGCCCAAAAAGTCAATTCCCCACACATCAAAGATCTCGATCTCCATCACAAAGTGCATTGGCATTCATGCCTCCTAGAGATTGATCCTTGCCTCTGACATTGGTCACAAGCCTTGACCATATGGTTGGCATCATGATAAATAGACGGCCAGTAATAACCACATTCAAGTACCTTCTCCGTCGTTCGATTGTTCCCATGATGACCCCCAACCGGTGAGTCATGGAATGCCTTTAGAATTGGCATCATCTCCTATTCTGGAACACACCTCCTAATGATGTTATCATAACAAATGCGGAACAAGAACGGTTCTTCCCAGTAATATTGACGACACTCTCTCAAAACCTTTTTCTTTTGGTAAGCTTCCAATCCATACGGAATGAGGTCACTAACCAAGTAGTTAGCAATATCGGTGTACCAAGGAGTAGATGAAGAAGACAATGCCAAAATATGCTCATCAGGGAAGGCATCATTGATATCAAGATTTTCCTTTGGTTGCCCGTCTTCTTCAAGCCTAGAGAGATGATCCGCCACTTGGTTTTTTGTATCCTTACAGTCCTTGACCTCAAAGTCAAATTCTTGTAATAATAGGACCCATCGGATCAACCTTGGTTTGGCATATTTCTTCACCATGAGATAGAGAAGAGCGGCATGATCGGTGTAGACCACTACCTTAGACCCCAACAAATAAGCTCGGAATTTTTCAAAGGCATATACAATGGCAAGAAGCTCTTGCTCTGTCACAGTATAGTTCATTTACGTGCACCGTTAAGCGTATTGCTTGCATAATAGATGGGATGGAGAACCTTGTTATTCCGTTGACCCAGAACTACTCCAATTGCTACACCACTAGCGTCACACATGAGCTCGAATGGAAGAGACCAATCCGATGTGACAATAATGGGTGTCGTGGTGAGCTTCTCTTTTAGTTCCTCAAATGCCTTAAGGCACTTTTCATCAAACACAAACTTGGAATCTTTTTCAAGGAGCTTGCACATAGGATTTGAAATTTTGGAAAATTCCTTGATAAAGCGCCGATAGAATCCGGCATGCCCTAAGAAACTTCGGACACCTTCGAGGTTGGTGGGGGAAGTTTGGATATGATTTCAATTTTTTCCCGATCAACCTCTATGCCATTCTTTGAAATTTTATGTCCCAAGACAATGCCTTCATCCACCATGAAGTGGCATTTCTCCCAGTTAAGCACAAGGTTGGTCTCCTCACATCTCTTGAGCACTTGTCTAAGATTGTCAAGACAATGCTCAAAAGAGTCACCTGCCACCAAAAAGTCGTCCATGAAAACCTCTAGGAAATACTTCACTATGTCTGAGAAGATGGACATCATGCATCTTTGAAAGGTAGCCGGAGCATTGCACAAACCAAACGGCATTCGGCTAAAGGCAAAGGTTCCATAAGGAAGGGTGAATGTTGTCTTTTCCTGGTCCTCCAATGCTATATTGATTTGGTTGTAACTGGAATTCCCATCAAGGAAGCAATAGAATGATCTTCCCGCTAGCCGACAAAGCATTTGACCAATAAAAGGCATAGGGAAATTATCTTTACACGTGGCATTGTTGAGCTTCTAATAGTCCATGCATACTCTCCACCTGGTGACCGTCCGTGTTGGGATAAGTTCATTCTTTTCATTGTAAATTATTGTCATGCCTCCCTTCTTTGGTACACATTGTACTGGACTCACCCACGAACTATCCGCAATGGGTTAGACAACCCCGGCATCCAACCATTTGATTATCTCTTTCTTGACTACTTCTTGCATCGATGGATTTAATCTCCTTTGGTGTTCAACACTCGGATTGCTTCCTTCCTCCAATTGGATTTTATGCTCACAGATTCCGACGGGAATTCCTCGGATGTCCGCTATTGTCCACCCAATTGCTTGACGGTTCTCCCGCAAGACATTCAACAATTTACCTACCTTCACATCATCCAACAAAGAGGAAACGATTACGGGTAAAGTATAATTAGAGCCAAGAAATTTGTACCTCAAGTGTGATGGAAGTGGTTTAAGCTAAAGTTGTGGTGTCTCAATGATGGAAGGCTTTGCGGGAGGAGTGGATCTATTCTCTAAGTCAAGATAGAGATTCTTCGGTGCATAAGTGTAGGACCCACATCCTTCCAATGCATTCACGGCTTCTACATACCCCTCCATGTCTTCACCATCAAAATTTACCAAGATTGCCGCCAAGGCCTCACCAAGGCACTCTTCCATCTTCATGTAACTAGCATCTTCGACCTCATCAACAACATCTATGACCGAGATCCCTTCATATTCATTCGGCAATTTCAAAGCTTTACTAGCTTGGAAAGTGACTTCCTCATCATTCACTCGGAACTTGATTTCATTTAGTGCCTGTATCTTGTCCTGAATGTTGTTCGAAATATCTTTCTCCTTAACCCTTACCTGACGGTACCCGGACCTCAAGTCTATCTTCGAGAAACACTTGTCACCTTGCAATTGATCAAATAAATCATCGATCCTCAGAAGCGGATACTTATTCTTGATCGTCACCTTATCCAACTATCTATAATCAATACACATCCACAAGGAACCATCTTTCTTCCTCAAAAGTAACACAAGTTCTCCCCACGGTGATGTACTAGGTTTGATAAATACTTTTTCAAGAAAGTCCCTTAGTTGTTCCTTCAACTCTCTCATCTCTGCATGTTCCATTCAATAGGGAGGAATAGATATTGGTTGAGTATCTACTAATATGTCAATAGAAAACTCAATTTCTCGCTCTGGTGGAAGACCGGAAGCTCATCGGGAAACTCAT
Organism: Nicotiana undulata; assembly: GCA_005239495.1. Lineage (NCBI taxonomy): Eukaryota > Viridiplantae > Streptophyta > Magnoliopsida > Solanales > Solanaceae > Nicotiana > Nicotiana undulata. The sequence continues at coordinate 44,507 of ML251383.1, read as the reverse complement.
TAACCATAAGGAAAAACTGAAAAGTTGGTGACTCTACTTTCACCTCCTGTACCCGAACTAAGTGATAAATATAGCCCTTTCTGATCATCTTCCTTGCCTTGATATAGGAAATAAACCTACCTCTCGTTGCTGACGTATTACCTTTCCCCTCTAAAATAGGCTCCGTTGAGAACTGGAATCAAACCATCTTTGATCTATAATCAACTTTGGCATAACAAGAAACCAACCAATCCATAACTATTATAACATCAAATTCTACCATATATAACTCAATTAGGTCTACTACTATAGATCGACTATGAACTACTACTATACAATCTCTATATACCTGCCTAGCTATCACTGGATCCCCAATAAGTGTGGACATCTCAAATGGTTTAACCAACTCAGGTTCTATCCCAAACTTACTAGCAACCAACGGAGTGACACATGATAAGGTGGAACCTGGATCAATCAATGCATATACATCATATGAGGAGACTGATAATATAACTGTAACAACATTAGGTGACGACTCTTGATCCTGTTGACTTGCTAATGCATAAATGTGGTTCTGAGGATCGCTCGAGCTAGATGCTCCACCTCTTCCTCTACCACAACTGATCGGTGCTTGTGAACATTGCCTAGGGGGCGTACTGATAATGACGAACTAGCTACAGATCCCGTTGGTTGAACCATACCTGCACCACCTCTCGTTGGAAAATCTCTCATAACGTAGACTGGATAACCACAAGTATGACAAACACCCAACCCCATAAGGTATTTTTCGACATGCTTCTTACCACACGGAGCACATCACGACAAAGGAGGCCTCATCTGACTTGACTTACCCCTATACCAAGAACCTAAGGCCCTGGAATTCTTACTAGGTCCTGAATATGTTGAACGATCAGATCTCCCACCGGCAAACTGAGGGGGTGCACTAAACGATGACCGGGTTGGATACCTCGGGTAATGTTGTCTCTGACAACCTCAAAGCTCACCATAAGGACCTGAAGATCTCGCTTTCTTAATCTGGCCCCTATCATGCTCATGATCAGCCCTCTAATTCTGCTAGCGCTCCTATACACCCTAAGCATACGCCTGAATACGAGAAATATCCATGTCTGGCTGAAGTGAGACTGACATACAGTCGTTAAGAAGGTGTGGCACCAACCTCATCACGAGCTGGTGAACCCGATCCTCCATCCTATCTACAATAGTGGGAGCATACCAAGCCAAAGAATCAAACTCAAGGTTGTACTCCCGAACACTCAGATTACCCTGCCGAAGGGTCAAGAACCTATCAACTCTAGCCCGTCTAAGTTCTGGTGGTAGATAATGATAAAGAAAAGCCTTTGTAAACTCCTACTACACCGCTGGAGGGGCATCCTCACCTCTATATAACTCCCAATACTCATACCGGTTAACTGCGACATCCCAAAGTTTATAGGAAGCTAGCTCAACTGACTCATTCGCAGTGGCCTTCATTACCCTAAAAGTCCTCTGTATCCTATCGATAAATACTTGAGGGTCCTCGTTTGGATCTTCTCAAGTGAATACTAGAGGGTCCAAATTAATGAAATCACAAACCCTAGCCCTGATGACCCTATATGGATAACCAATACCTACCTTCTGGCGTCGAGATTGTCCGGCTACTAATCGAGTCAATAGCTGAATAGCATCTCTCAGCTCTTGACCTGGTGCATTTGGCTGAGGAGTTGGGTGTACAGGGGCAGGCGCTGGAGCTGGTGCCCCTCGGACCTCCTCTGGAGAGGGCAGGGTATGTGAAGTCTGAGATGGAATCTCACTATAAGACCCTCCCCCAGCCCTGGTAATCCGTGACACTTGACTAGTAGTCTCACCAGCCACAGACTTGCCCTACTGAGCGGTTGTAGCCTTCGGAGGCATCGCTAAAAACATAACATACTGTTAGGAAAATGAATCCTTGTATCGCACGATCTATGATAAAAAGCGAGGAATAACATCCTATATGTCTTGTAGCCTCTTATTTATAAGTGTGGTGCACACCATACTCATAACAAGACTGTACTAGACACGGTTTGTAAACAACCCTAGCACATATCTGCTCTGATACCACTTTTGTCACAACCCAAACCGATGGGCCATGACGAGTGCCCGAGTCCTACCTGTCGAACACCCCTAAGGATGCGTCTAAGATATAAACATGAATTAAGGTAGGTCATGTATAACATCTATCAATAAATTGTTGAATCACGTGAATAACATACGTGAGGAAAACATGCCCAAAATACATATATACATATACATGTATAATATTGTAGGGCGAGCCGACAAGGCTGCTATAGACAACTATATATGCAAAACACGAAGTCGACAAGGCCACATACTATCCAACTATACATGATTGTCTACAGACCTGTAACAGAGTGTACAGCTATATAAAGGACGCTACTGGGCCCCGTCGTACCCATATCTACATACAAAAATAGCGTATAAAAATCAATAACGTCTCTGGATCAAGTGGAGCCCACCAACTCTCGTCGATCAAGGATCCTACGAAGGGGACCGACACTTGTCTACCTGTACCTGCGAGCTTGAAACGTAGGCCCCATGAAATAAGGGTGTCAGTACGAATAATATACCGAGTATGTAAGGCATAAGAATCAATACATACAAGACATAAAAGAACCATAGAGTAAAAGAATCCACCTGTAAGTATAAAGAGCTCTGTGAATCCTAAAACAACAATAATGTCATGCATGTGCATATAAATGTCATATCATGCCTAGGTATTTTCACGCCCCATTTTCCTCGTGAAATCGGGTTTCAACATTTCTGGAACAACTATTTTTTTGGGGGATGGGTAAGGAATTGGAAGAGTCGCCACCTAACGGATTAAGGTGTGTTAGGGAACCTAGATCAATTAACTCATAAAACTAGTTTGCATCTCCAGAGATCGGGTGAGGGCTCAAATGACCTTGAGGGGAAGGTGTTAGGCACCCCTCGAGGTCCACAACGATGGGTCCTGGTGTAAGGCCCCGAAAAACTTCACTATGTAATTTGAGGTTTTGTGGTGTCAAGGTAGGTAATACATTGTACTTCCAGAGTTTTGGGATTGAACGATGCGCTGAGGAGTTGAAATTTTTTCGTTGCAGCTAGACCAGGCTTTAGGTAGATAAAGTCAGAATAAAGCCAGGCCAGATCAAACTTTAGGTAGATAAAGCCCGAATAACGCCAGGCCGGACTAGGCTTTAGGTAGATAAAGCCCGGATAAAGCCAAGCCAGACCAGGCTTTAGGTAGGTAAAGCCCGGATAAAGCCAGGCCAGACCAAACGTTAGCCAGGCGACGCCAGGTCTGTGGCCCGGTCCGAAATGTTGGACTATCCATTTTCTATCTTTATAACCCGACCCCAGACCCATATAAAACCCATTCCTCATCATTTTAAGCTTATTTTCTGATAAATTAGAGAGAGTAAAGAGTGGGTTCTAGTGAGAGAAAGTCCCAACTTCATCAAATTGATCCTTCTTCATCACTCAAGCTTGGAACTAATCAAGTAGGACACAAAGTTCTTCACTCTAAGAGGTAAGCTTCTACCATACTAACCTTAATTTCCAGATTTTTGTTACAATGAAACATGGTTAGGTGATTTCATGAAGATGGGGGTAGGAATCTTGCATGCATGTAACCAACTAGTCATAATCTAGTAAAGGAAAATGGGTTAGAGTAATCTTTTACTAAAAAGAGGCCATTTAATCTAAAAGAACACCTAGTGTTTGATAGAATGCTCAAGTGAGTTCAATACATGATCACTATTCCTAATTCTAAGTTCAATTATGCCACATTGTGAACTAGATTAAAGGTGCTAGAAGGTCCGGTGAATTGTGGTAGAAATTAAGGAAAAATCCCAAATCGAGGTATGTATGACTAACTCTAATATTCATAGAATAAAACTGTTGGTGCTAAAATATACGGTACGAATTCTCTTGTTTGATTTTCTAAAGAGTAAATGAGTTTTATGTGTTAAGTTGGGAAACTATTTCTTTCATGCTATTCTATGTTACTACCTTGTCGTTATTTAATTGAAAGTATGAATTGTGATCACCATGTTCTTCCTTTTTCTATGTGTACAACTCCTCTTATGTGTTGTTGTAGTTAATGTGAAAGATGAGTTTATGATATGGTTGGAGAGAGGAATGTAACATAAAAAGGGCTAAATATGCCCAAGTGCCAAGAACTGTGCAATAAATGATGAGAAAATGTGAACTAAAGGATTAAGTTGATGTGGTATGTCCCATAGTGATGATAGCTTAGCTAATCAGGCCGAGATCAGACTCCATGTTGTACACATGGTGGTAACCGCATCGAAATTATGATGTTGGTAATGTCTCACTAGGGATGGCTTAGCCGGTCGGGCCGAGACCGGACTCCGCGTGATGATTTCACGGTGGTGATTATGAAACTATGATGATGTAATGACTCACTTGGGATGGCCTAGTCGGTCGGGCGGAGACCGGACTCCGTGTGAGAACGACACGGTGGTACATTGAAATTGTGGCACTTGTCTTTAAAGAACTATTATCCAAAAGATAGCAATACGGGATGAGAAAACACGGTGACTCTTGTTTGTGTTTCCCCTATTTCTGTGGATTGTTATTGATGTCTCTAATTGCAATACTACATGTTCGATGTTTATTCTATCTAGAGTAGAGTTTGTTCATACGTACTAGTACTATTCAATGGTACTAACGTCCCTATTGCCGGGGGCGCTACATCTTTTAAATGGATGTAGGTGGTTCTGTAGGAGGTAGCGTCGATCGATGGTAGTGGTGCCTTCTCCTCCTCCTTACAGCAGTCTTGGTGAGCCCCATCTCCTCCCGGGGCCGTGTATAAATCTATGTTGTTCTCTTTTGTATATGTTGTTCTATTTCAAGGTATAGCCGGGGCCTTGTCGTCGGCAGGATTATGTCCATCTTCCTTATTGCTAGAGGCTCCATAGACACTCATGTGGGTCATGTATGTTTTGGGTAGCTGTTAGGTTAACTCGTAATGGTAATTCCATCTTTTAAATATTGTAATTAGTATGTATATTTTGAAAGATCTAATGTTGGTAATGGTGAAGGAGGAAAATGGACTTAATGATATGAATATATGCTTTTGAATTATCGCTTGCTAACTCATGTATAATGTATGCTATAAACACAGGGGAGAAACGAGTCGGGTAAGAAAGGCTAATCAGGCTTGCTTAACCGGGTCACTCGGTTAGGCGCCGGTCCCGCCCCTCAGTTTTGGGGCGTTACAAACTTGGTATCAGAGCCTAATGTTTTAAAAGTGTCCTAGGATGTCTCAGAGCCGTGTCTAGCAGAGCCCTTCTTATCGGTGTGTTGTCGACCACATCTATAATTAGGGGGCTGCTTGGACATTTAGGAAAAATACCCTTCATTGTTATTCTATATCGTGCGATGGAGTGAAAGGTGAGGTTGTTTCTCTCTAACTCGTGCATTGTTTCAACTTTCAATAAATGGCACCCAGGAAGAAAGCTCGACTCGGCCTAGAGGCTAATGCCACCCCAGGAGTGGCCATAAATTCCCAATCTGATGGTGCGGGTGAGGATAATTCCCCAACCATGAATCAGCCTGACTCCTCCATTCCAGGCCAGACCATTCCAATTCCAACTCCAGTGGAGGGTGCTACAATCCCTCCCTCTGATATTCCTGATCCTCCTCCATCCCCAGCTTTCGGTCCCGGTACTTCTGATCGGGACCTTAGGGGAGTTATTCAGATGCTGACTCAGTTGGTGGATTCTCAAGCCCAGAGGTCCAACAAATCCCCCACCTCCTCTAGCGGACATGGAGACTTTTCTGGTTCCAGGGTTAACAGGTTCCTTCGGTTAGCCCCTCTAGAGTTTACAGGTACCGACCCCGAGGCTGATCCTCAGGACTTTATTGATCAGATGCACAAGACCCTCCAAGTTATGCGTGCTACTGAAATGGAAGGAGTAGATTTGGCCTCTTATTGTCTTAAAGGGGCAGAATATTCTTGGTTCGAGATGTGGGAGGATTCCCGTGAGGAGGGGAGTTCTCCGGCAAGGTGGAGTGAGTTTGCAGATTCCTTCAAAGACTATTTCTTGCCCGCCGAGACTAGGGTAGCTCGTGCTTCAGAGTTTGAGGTCCTCAAACAAGGTAGTAGTAGTGTGTGGGAGTACCATATGGAGTTTGTGGGCCTGTCCAAGTATGTTGTTCATATGATGCCAACTATGGAGGCTAGAGTTCGTCGGTTTGTGCAGGACCTTGGTCCCTTGGTTATCAATGAAGCTTCCACAGTTGCCCTACATTCTAACATGAATTATGGGAAGATTGTGGGATTCGCCCAGGCTACAGAGGCTCGAAAGTTGAAGCTAGGGATGGATCGAGAAGGTGGTAGTAGGGCCCGATTAGCGGGCAACCTTTGGGGTTCATTTAGAGGTGGGAGACCAGTTCCTCGGGAAGGGTCATCAGGGCCCTCTCAGTCGTATGGTCAGTCTTCAGTCATTGCCCCACAATCAGGGCATCACTATCAGCAGGGAGGCCGCTTTAGGCCCGATTTAGGTAGCAGGAGGTTCCACCAGTAGGGTCGATTAGGAGGGAGATTCCAGCAGCAACAAAGGGTCTCATGCCCTAGGTGTGGGAAGTTTCACATGGGACCCTATTACATGGACATGCCAATATGTTACGGATGTGGGATGAGGGGCCATACTTAGAGGAACTGTCGTGCGTCCAGCTAGGGCACAGGTAGGGGCACCGCCCAGCCATCTGGTTCTTCAGCTGCTACATCCTCAGCACGCCCTCCAGCCCGAGGCCCTCTAGCACCAGCAGGGCATGGTGCAGCTACGGGTGGTGCACGGGGTCCTGGAGAACCCAGCCGGTTATATGCCCTGAGTGGTCGTCAGAGTGTAGAGGCTTCTCCAGATGTCGTCACAGGTATTCTGATTGTTCAATCTCATGATGTGTATGCCCTTATTGATCCCGGGTCTTCTTTGTCATATGTTACTCCTTTTATTGCTTCTAGTTTTGGGATATAACCAGAACAGCTTCATGAGTCGTTCTCATTCTCGACTCCGGTTGGTGAATCTATTACGGCCGCGCGAGTCTATAGGAATTGTGTTGTCACGGTATGTGGTCGGGATACCACGGCCGATCTTATTGAGCTAGGAATAGTTGATTTTGATGTAATAATAGGGATGGATTGGCTCTATTCATGTTTTTCTAAACTTAATTGCCGTTAGTCCGAGAGGTAGGTTTATTTCCTACCTTAAGGCCTCGAAAATGATCAGAAAGGGGTGTATCTACCATTTGGTTCGGGTTGCGGACACCACTTCTGCGGTGCCTGCTCCCGAGTCCGTGCCTATTGTGAATGAATTCCTTGATGTTTTTTCGGATGAGCTTCCTGGGATTCCACCATACAGAGAAATTGATTTCGGGATTGGTGTATTGCCACACACGCAGCCAATATCTATTCCACCCTATAGGATGGCGCCAGCGGAATTGAGGGAGTTAAAGGAGCAGTTGAAGGATCTTCTAGAAAAGGTTTTAATTTGGCCAAGTGTGTCGCCTTGGGGCGCACTGGTCCTTTTTGTCATAAAGAAAGATGGATCGCTGTGAATGTGTATTGACTACTGTCAGCTCAATAAGGTCACAATCAAAAACAAATCCCCATTGCCTCGGATAGATGATTTGTTCGACCAATTGCAAGGTGCTAGGTTCTTCTCAAAAATCAATTTGTGGTCCGGGTATCACCAACTAAAGATCAGGGAGCAGGATATCCCTAAGACCGCTTTCAGGACTCGGTATAGGCACTTTGAATTCTTGGTAATGTCTTTTGGGCTAACCAACGCCCCACCATCTTTCATGGACCTTATGAATCGAGTCTTCAAGCCATTTCTTGACTCTTTTGTGATAGTCTTCATCGACGATATCCTTGATTATTCGCGAAGTCGGGAAGATCATGCTAATCACCTCAGGGCAGTTCTTGTAAAGACCCGTAAAATTTCTAACTAAAAACGATGCTCGGATAGGTCCCCATGTTGATATAAATGTAGAAGTTCTTAAAACGGACCCCTTTGGAGTAAAACGTACCCCAGGACTTAAAAGATAGAATTTTCCAGAATTGCACAGATCTACGGTCCACTATGCGATCGCAGATCATGTATGCAGACCGCATAGTGGTCGCATACCTAGATAGTTGTTGTACATTTTGAGGACAGCTATGCGGCCCATAATGTGATCGCATTTCATGAAATGCGGGTTGCATAGTTGTCGCATTCATGCACCTATATTTTTGCGTAGGGAGTTATGCGACGCACTATGCGGTCGCATAACAGGTATGTGGACCGCATAGCTGCCACATACCTGGGTAGCCTGCTTCTCTTTTGGCCCAGCTGAGGGCCACTTATGCGACAGGTCTGCGGACCGCATAGCAGGAATGCGATCGCATTCCTGACCGCATACCTGCATCGGAGCTTCTAATTTCTAATTTTAAAACCCGACCCCCAGCTTAATAAAACACCCATCCCCTTAATTTTTAACGACTATCTTATTAAAATAGAGAGAAGTGAGAGTGGGTTCTAGTGATAGAAAGTCACCATCTCCACCAAATTGATCCTCTATCTCTACTCAGTCCTGGAATTAATCGAGTAGTTGTCATCTTCTTCACCATAAGAGGTAAGTTTCCACCCAATTTTCCCTTAATCCCCAAATTTTAGTTAAAATGGGACACACATAGATTAGTTCTTGAAGGTGAGAGTTAAAAACCTTGCATGCATGTGATTAATCTATCATAATCTAGTAAAGGGAAGTAGGTTAGAGTAATCTTCCACCAAAAAGGGGTTATGCAATCAAAAGGAACACATAGCGTTTGATAAAATGCCCAAATAAGTCCAAGTCATATTCATGATTCCTAATCCTAGGTTTAAATGTGTCACATTGTAAATTAGATTGAAGGCTCTAAGAGGTCCGGTGATTTGTGATAGAAATTAAGGAGAAATTCCAATTCAAGGTATGTATGGCTAACTCTAATCTTCACATGATAAACCCATTGTGTTCACTTTTCGGGTATGACTCTCTTGTTGATTATCTATGGAATTTATGTGTTCTATGTGCCTAATTGAGGAATTCTTGCTTCTATATTGTCCCATGCTACTACCATGTTGTTTTGTTATTTGAGTGTATAAATTGTGATCATCATGTTCCCTTTTTACTATGTGTGTGATCCTATTATGTGATAGGTGTGGTAAAATGTGAAAGGATGGACTGATATGGAATATGAATAAAGATTTGGTAATGATGTGAAATACGAATCAAGAGGTTGAATTGATATGAAACATGAATTAATGGATTGGGCTGTTATGGAATATGGATTAAAGGATGAATTGTTGTGAAATATGAATAAAAGGATTCTAATGATATGAAAGATGAATCAAAGAATGATATGTGTTGGGGATCAAAAAGGTTAAAACTGATGAAAGTGATCTAAAAATATCTATGAATTGACCAGGAGAATGTCCTAGGGGTGAGATGGCCTATCCGATCAGGCTAGGATCGGACTGCATGTCGTACACATGGATGACTTGATATTGTGATATGATGATGATTATTGTCCTCACTGTTTTAGTTGAGATGGCCTAGCCGATCGGGCAGAGATCGGACTCCATGTGCAGTGCACATGCCACGGTGTTAGCCTAGCCGATTCGGGCAGAGATCGGACTCCAAGTGAACAAGCCACGGTGGTGATATGAGATGTGATGATATTCGGACCTCACCTAGGATGGCTTATCCAATCGGGCAGAGATTGGACTCCGTGTGACAACGACATGGTGGATCAGTAATAATAATAACAAGATGAAACGTAAAAGAACATTAACCAAAGGATGGAAAAACGGGATGAGGGATGTGGTAAATCTTGTTTGTGTTTTTCCTCGCTTCGGTGTATTGTTGTATGATGCCTCTATTTGTGCTGACTGTTGATGTTTATCCTATCTAGAGTAAGTTTGTTCATACATGCTAGTACTATTCAATGGTACTAACGTCCCTTTTTGCCAGGGACGCTACATCTTTTAAATAGATGTAGGTGGTTCTATAGCAGGTAGCGATGATCGCCGTTAGTGGTGCCTTCCTCCATCTTTTTAGCAGTTCTGGTGAGCCTCACTTCCTCTCGGGGCTGTACGTAGTTCATGTTGACTCATTTTGTATATGTCATTCTTTTGAGGTATAGTCGGGGCCTTGTTGCCGGCAAGCCTATGTATTCTTCTCCGCACTCTTAGAGGCTCCTTAGACATTATGTGGGTTGTAAATATATATTTTGGGTAGTTTTTGTACTTACTCGTAATCGTGGTCCCGTATCGGGAATGTTATACTTAATATGTATGTTTTGGTAAGATCTAATGTTAAAACGTTAAAATAGGACAAATGGACTTTTGGTTGTGAATCCACGCTTTTGATTTTCTCTTGCTATTTCGTATGAATAATGTATGCTATAAACACGGGGAAGCACGTTGGGTAGGAAAGGCAAATCAAGTTTTCTTGACCGAGTTCATTCGGTTAGGCGCCGGTCCCGTCCCTCGGTTTTGGGGCGTGACAATTCTACAGACTCTTCATCAGTACCAGTTGTATGCAAAGTTCTAAAAATGCGAATTTTGGCTAGAATCGGTTGCCTTTTTGGGCCATGTTGTCTCCAGGGAAGGGATTCAGGTTGATCCCCAAAAGATCGCAGCTGTGAAGGATTGGCCTAGACCAACGACCCCGACAGAGATTCGTCGTTTCTTGGGTTTAGCTAGATATTATCGGAGATTCTTTGAAGGATTCTCTACCCTCGCCTCCCCATTTACTGAGCTGACGCAGAAAGCGGTCAAGTTCTAGTGGTTCGATGCTTGTGAAAGGAGCTTACAGGAATTGAAATCAAGATTGACTTCGGCGCCGGTGTTGACCTTGCCAGAAGGTACAAAGGGGTTTGTGGTGTATTGTGATGCTTCAAGGGTTGGTCTTGGGTGTGTGTTGATGCAATGAGGTAAGGTTATAGCATATGCTTCAAGGCAGCTTAAGAATCACGAAAAGAATTATCCGACGCATGATTTGGAGCTTGCAACAGTTGTCTTTGCATTGAAAATCTGGTGGCACTATCTTTATGGGTCCATGTGGACGTGTTCATAGACCACAAAAGTCTCCAATATCTATTCAAACATAAGGAATTAAACTTAAGGCAGAGGAGATGGTTGGAATTGCTCAAAGATTATGATATGAATATCTTGTACCATCCAGGGAAAGCGAATGTGGTGGCAGACGCTCTTAGTCGGAAATCCATGGGTAGTTTGGCTCACTTAGAAGTAGGTCAGAGGCCTTTGGCTCGAGAGGTTTATCAGTTGGCTAGTCTGGGGGTTTTTCTTTCGGCCTCAGACGAAGGGAATGTTGTGGTACATAACGGAGCTGAATCTTCGCTTGTGGCGGAAGTCAAGGAAAAGCAATTCAATGATCCAGCAATGGCACGGCTAAGAGAGGCAATTTTTAATCACAGGACCTCAGCTTTTTCACTTAGAAAGGATGACGGTGTGTTGCGTTGCCAAGGGAGACTATGTGTTCCGGATGTGGATGACCTTCGGGAGAGGATAATGGCAGAGGCTCACAATTCTAGATATTCCGTACACCCAATTTCTACGAAAACGTATCACGATCTCAAGGAAGTTTATTGGTGGAATAACATGAAGAGGGGTGTGGCGGACTTTGTGGCTAAGTGCCCGAACTATCAGCAAGTGAAGGCCGAGCATCAGAGGCCCGTGTGGGTTGGCGCAGCTTATAGAAATACCAATGTGGAAATGGGAAATGATCAATATGGATTTTGTGGTAGGGTTACCCCGCACTCCGCACAAGTTTGACTCAATTTGGGTAATAGTGGATCGGCTCACGAATTCAGCACATTTCTTGCCAGTCAAGTCCACCGACACTGCAGAACAATATGGTCAGTTGTATATCAAAGAAATAGTCAGGATCCATGGCACTCCAGTTTCCATTATCTCGGATTGAGGGGACCAATTCACAACTAACTTTTGGAAGAAATTGCAGCAAGGTTTGGGAACAGGTAAATCTCAGCACAGCCTTCCACCCGCAGACTGATGGACAAGCGGAACGGACTATCCAAACACTTGAGGACATGTTGCGAGCTTGTGTGCTCGATTTTAAAGGTGGTTGGGATGATCCTTTGCCACTTGTAGAATTTGATTACAACAACAGTTTCCACACCAGCATTCAGATGGCTCCATTTGAGGCTTTGTACGGTAGGAGGTGTAGGTCTTCGATTGGGTGGTTCGAGGTTGGAGAGGCCGAACTGTTGGGACCGGAACTTGTGCATCAAGATATGGAGAAGGTTAGAATCATAAAGGAACGGTTGAAAACTGCTCAGAGCCGTCAGAAATCCTATTCGGACGTTCATCACAGAGATTTGGAGTTCCAAGTAGATGATTGGGTATTCTTGAAGGTATCTCCCATGAAGGGGGTCATGCGGTTTGTAAAGAAGGGAAAATTGAGCCCAAGGTATGTCGGTCCGTATAGGATCACTCAAAGGATAGGAAAGGTGGCGTATAGGCTGGAGCTGCCCACTGAAATGTCATTGGTACACCCGGTGTTTCATGTGTCCATGTTAAAGAAAGTGATTGGAGACCCGTCTGCCATCATGCCGGTTGAGACCATTGAAGTTAATGAAGCGTTGTCGTATGAAGAAATTCCGGTTGCTATTCTGGATAGGCAGGTTCGTAAGTTGAGAAACAAGGAAATTGCTTTGGTTAAAGTTTTATGGCAGAATCAACAAGTCGAGGAAGCCACATGGGAATCGGAGAATGAAATGAAAAAGAAGTACCCCCATTTGTTTGAATAAGTCAGGTAGTCGTTTATGAAGTTGAATGTCTCTAAATAATTGCATTACATATCATATTATGTAGATCAACCCAACTCCCCTAATCCCCCGTTCTCTTATGAATCCTTAATTTGTACTACATTTGTGTGTTATTGTGTTAACTGAATTATGTGGAAATTCGTTGAAAGTAACTGAATTATGTGGAAATTCGTTGAAAGTAACTGAATTATGTGGAACTCGTTGAAGTGTGTTTCGGGGGCTCTCTGGCAGGTGTATAAGTCTAATTACAAAGGAAACTCTGGCAAAATATTCAGAAAAAATTGGGAGTTGGTTAAATTTGGAGGTTGGCATATAGTATATTCAAAACTTAGTGAATCCTTAGTCCTCATTCGGGGACGAATGATCCTAAGTGGGGGAGAATGTAAGGCCCCGGAAAACTTCACTATGTAATTTAAGGTTTTGTGGTGTCAAGGTAGGTAATACATTGTACTTCCAGAGTTTTGGGATTGAACGATGCGCTGAGGAGTTGAAACTTTTTCGTCGCAGCTAGACCAGGCTTTAGGTAGATAAAGCCAGGCCAGACCAGGCTTTAGGTAGAGTAAGCCCAGATAAAGCCATGCTAGACCAGGCTTTAGGTAGATAAAACCCGGATAAATCCAGGCCAGACCAGGCATTAGCCAGGCGACGCCAGGTCTGTGGCCTGGTCCGAAATGTTAGACTATCCATTTTCTATCTTTATAACCCGACCCCTGACCCATATAAAACCCATTCCTCATCATTTTAAGCTTATTATCTGATAAATTAGAGAGAGGAAAGAGTGGGTTCTAGTGAGAGAAAGTCCCAACTTCATCAAATTGATCCTCCTTCATCACTCAAGCTTGGAACTAATCAAGTAGGACACAAATTTCTTCACTCTAAGAGGTAAGCTTCTACCACACTAACTGTAATTTCCAAATTTTTGTTATAATAAAACATGGTTAGGTGAGTTCATGAAGATTGGGGTAGTAATATTACATGCATGTAACCAACTAGTCATAATCTAGTAAAGGGAAATGGGTTAGAGTAATATTTCACTAAAAAGAGGCCATTTAATCTAAAGGAACACCTAGTGTTTGATAGAATGCTCAAGTGAGTTCAAGACATGATCATTATTCCTAATTCTAAGTTCAATTATGCCACATTGTGAACTAGATTGAAGGTGCTAGAAGGTCCGGTGAATTGTGCTAGAAATTAAGGAAAAATCCCAAATCGAGGTATGTATGGCTAACTCTAATCTTTATAGAATAAACCGTTGGTGCTAAAATATACGGTATGAATTCTCTTGTTTGATTTTCTGAAGAGTAAATGAGTTCTATGTGTTAAGTTGGGAAACTTTTTCTTTCATGCTATTCTATGTTACAACCTTGCCGTTATCTAATTGAAAGTATGAATTGTGATCACCATGTTCTTTCTTTTGCTATATGTATGACTCCTCTTATGTGATGGTTGTAGTTAATGTGAAAGATGAGTTTATGATATGGTTGGAGAGAGGAATGTAACATAAAAAGGGCTAAATAGGCCCAAGTGCCAAGAACTGTGCAATAAATGATGAGAAGAAATGTGAACTAAAGAATTAAGTTGATATGGTATGTCCCATAGTAATGATACCTTAGCCGATCGGGCCGAGATCGGACTCCATGTTGTAAACGTGGTGGTAATCGCATCAAAATTATGATGTTGGTAATGTCTCACTAGAGATGGCTTAGCCGATCGGACCGAGACCGGACTCCGCGTGATGATGTCGCGGCGGTGATTATGAAACTATGATGTTGTAATGACTAACTTGGGATGGCCTAGCCGGTCGGGCAGAGACCGGACTCCGTGTGAGAACGACACAGTGGTACATTGAAATTGTGGCACTTGTCTTTAAAGAACTACTATCCAAAAGATAGCAAGACGGGATGAGAAAACACGGTGACTCTTGTTTGTGTTTCCCCTATTTCTGTGGATTGTTATTGATGTCTCTAATTGCAATACTACATGTTCGATGTTTATTCTATCTAGAGTAGAGTTTGTTCATACGTACTAGTACTATTCAATGGTACTAACGTCCCTATTGCCGGAGGCGCTACATCTTTTAAATGGATGTCGGTGGTTCTGTAGGAGGTAGCGTCGATCGATGGTAGTGGTGCCTTCTCCTCCTCCTTACAGCAGTCTTGGTGAGCTCCATCTCCTCCCGGGGCCGTGTATAAATCTATGTTGTTCTCTTTTGTATATGTTGTTCTATTTCAAGGTATAGCCGGGGCCTTGTCGTCGGCAGGATTATGTCCATCTTCCTTATTGCTAGAGGCTCCATAGACACTCATGTGGGTCATGTATGTTTTGGGTAGCTGTTAGGTTAACTCGTAATGGTAATTCCATCTTTTAAATATTGTAATTAGTATGTATATTTTGAAAGATCTAATGTTGGTAATGGTGAAGGAGGAAAATGGACTTAATGTTATGAATATATGATTTTGAATTATTGCTTGCTAACTCATGCAAATAATGTATGCTATTAACACGGGGGAGAAACGAGTCGGGTAGGAAAGGCTAATCAGGCGCTCTTGACCGGGTCACTCGGTTAGGCGCCGGTCCCGCCCCTCGATTTTGGGGCGTGACACCTGGCCGATTTTAAATTAAGAGAATTAGTCTAAAAGGGGAAGAAAACAGTTTGGACAATACAAATCACTTTAAACAGGATTATAAAGGGGTCCTAGGTTTTTTAGCATATAGGATCATTCCATGCAATACTTTGTAACTTCCCCAGGTTGGGGCGTTACTCATAGAATTAGCGCACGGGCTATCATTTCCTTACTACCCAATTACTATCTTTTAAGTTTTTACCTAAGCATTTTAGTAGCTTCTAGATCGTTCCCTATGCGTGCACTACCCATACCTTACCTATGGCCCTGGAGGTAATAGGACCTCTATTTAGGATGGTTCTAAACCGACCTATGTTACTTAAAAATGAGAAATCTAGGCGACAAACAAAAGACAAATAGGGCTTTCAAATCAAGAACAAATAAGGGCTCACATTGACCTCCACACATAGAAAACAAAAGCACGCAATTGATTCACAACTTTGTTAATTTGGAATCATATATGCAGGATATCTATGTGAACAAAAACATAATGTAAAGACAGTTTTATTAAAGCGAGCATTGAGACCTATTATTTTGCCTACTGATTTTATTCAGCACAAATGTGGGCATTCCAGGCAATAATATGTCACGACTTAGACCTAGAATCATTAGTAAGCCCTAAAGATATATTTCTAAGTGATTGACAATATCAATTGAATTCATAATCAACCAACAGGGTCCTATAGGCATGATTTCTACGAGTTTATTAATTACAGACCTATAAACATGGTTTCTAAGTGTAGTACTAATTTTAACTCATAAAGACATGTTTTTATTCTTTTTGAAAATCCTACAGGCATGATTTCTAATTGTTGAATTGATTTAAACCCCTATAGGCATGATTTCTAACTGCTGAGTTGATTTAAACCCTATAGGCAGGATTTCTAAGTTTGAAACTGATTTTACCCTATAGGCATGATATCTATTAGCTTTAAATCTGATAGCCATGATTTCTAGGTTGAAACCGATTTTTTATTCATATAGGCATGATATCTATTGCTTTAAATCTTATAGGCATGATTTCTAGGTTGAAACCAATTTTTTATTCCTATAGGCATGATATCTATTAATCGTATTTGGACAGATATTAAACAGATTGCCAGGAAAGATAATCAACTTAAATAAACAAAGGTCCTACAGATATGGTCACTAATGCGCATTTGGTTAGAAAACATGTGTAGATCCTACGAACAGGATTTCTAATGCAGAATTAAACAAAACGTCCTAGAAGCAAGATCTCTAGTATGCAAATGTGAAAACAAAGAATCATAATAATTAGGAAAATCCTATAGGTAGGATCTCTAAACATGTATAGTACTCACGTAATTCAATCAGCACGATTAAATCCTATAGGTAGGATTTCTACCCAATTTTTGACAAGAGGTATAAGAACCCCCCCCCCCCCCCCCCGCCTTCCTTAATCCAC
>ML251383.1:0-19805 GCA_005239495.1 Nicotiana undulata | reverse complement strand
AACAACAACACCAAACAATTTCATCACAAGGGCCTTCCTTTCAAGGATCACAAATTCAACAACAACACTAAACAATTTCATCACAAGGGTCTTCCTTTCAAGGATCACAAATTCACATTTAACAATTCATTTACTTGGGCTCAAGGCACCCCAAACTTTCATCAAGCAGCAATTTATGCACAAGGTGTTGCCATAACCGTTCAACTTATTTACAATGCTTCATATCAATAACTTTAAACTACTACCATCTTTGCACATAATAAGGTAGGCACGCCAAGTCACAATTCGAAATCTCATCTAACACAGTGGGGTGTCAATCAACTAGACAGTCAATTCACATATTTTCATATAATTACACCTACTTTATGCTTGCCACAACAAGAGGGATTTTACAAGAGTTAAAGTTAGCCATACATACCTGGAGTCAAAATCCTTTTTTTTAACTTTCACTCATAATCACCGAACCGACTAGTACCGTCAATCTAGTTCATAATTAAACATATTCAACTCAGAACTAGAAATCATGCTTACAATCCGGACTCTCTTAAGCATTTTGCCGAACACTATGTGACCCCATTAGATTACCAACCCCGTCTTTGTGAAATTTACCCCAACCCACTCCCTCTTGCTAGATTAACACCATTAACATGCATGCAAGTTCTTAGTTAATATTTTCAAGAATTGATCCATGATAATCCTCCCTGTGTTTAAAATTAGAAAATTAATGGAAAAGGGGTTGGGAACCCTTACCTGCTAGAATGAGGAAGAAGAAGATTACTCGAAATATCAGGCCTAGGGGACTTTGAAAATCAAATTGATGGAAGAACCACTTTCTCTCTCAAGAACTCTCCTTTCCTTCTCTCTATTTTGTTTAGAAAACATGTTAAAATGAAGGGGTGGGGTGTTTTAATGAACTGGGGGTCGAGTTTTAAAATTAAAAAAATTAGGAGTCCGAAAGATGAATGCGGTTAGGAATGCGATTGCATTCCTAACATGCGGTCCGCAGACCGGTCGCAGAATGGCCCTCAAGATGGTCCAACTTTTAAAAACACACTGTGCAGGTATGCGACCACTATGCGGTCCGCATACACATTATGTGATCGCATAGTGCGTCGCATAACCTCCCTCACCAAAAACCAATGGGCAAGAATGAGACAACTATGCGGTCCGTATAACCAGAATGCGATCGCATTCTGGACCACATAGTTGTCCTCAATTTGGGCAGTGACCTGCCCAGGTATGCGACCATTATGCAGTCCGCACACCCATTATGCGATCGCATAGTGCGTCGCATAATGCCCAACTTCTGGAAAATTACATCTTTCAACTTCCGGGGTGTTTTTATTCAAAATAGGTCTATTTTAAGGATTTCTACAGTTATAACAACTCGGGGACTTAATCGGGCATTATCTTAAACAAGAAAATTTACGATCCTTACAATGAGATATGTAGTATAAGCGCAGAAGTAGTGCCTTAGCTTCTGAGCTATCCAGGTTAGAGCGCATCGTGTGCGTTTTAGTAGAGAGTATAGTGCTTCATAAGGAGTGAACTTCTTACTCAAGTAATATATGGCATGTTCCTTTCTTCCCGTCCCGTCATGTTATCCTAGAACATAACTGAAAGCTCCGTCTAATACTGTAGGGTAGAGTAGTAGTGGTCTACCAGGATCTGGCGGGACTAAGACTGGTGGTGTGGACAAGTATTCCTTGATTTTGTCAAAAGCCTTTTGACAATCCTCGGTCTAACTGGTTGCGGCATCCTTCTTCAGCATTTTGAAAATCGGCTCACATATTACTATGGATTGTGCTATGAAACAGCTGATGTAGTTGAGGCGTCCCAAGAAACTCATCACATCCTTCTTGCTTTTTGGTGGTGGTAATTCTTGGATGGATTTGAACTTTGGCGGGGTTTAGCTTCAGGTTGTACTTCCGCAGCCGGTCAAAGAATTTCCTCAAGTATTCTATGTGATCTATGGCCTTCTTGGATTTAATGATGACATCATCCACATATGACCTCTATTTCTTTATGTATCATGTCATATAAAATAGTTGTCATGGCCCTCATGTAGGTGGAACCAACATTCTTTAGACCGAATGGCATCATTTTGTAGCGGTACACTCCTCACGGTGTAATGAAGGTTGTTTTCTCGGCGTCTTCTTCGTCCATACAGATCTGATGGTAACCTGCGAAGCAATCTACAAAGGACTGGAGTTCATGCTTGGCACAATTGTCGATCAAAATGTGTATATTTGGTAAAGGGAAATCATCCTTTGGACCTGCTCTGTTGAGATCCCGATAATCAACACAAACTCTGACTTTCCCATCCTTCTTTGGAACCGGTACAATGTTGGGCAACCAGGTCGTGTATTTTACTACCCTGAGGGCCTTGGCTTTGATTTGCTTAGTAACTTCCTCCTTGATTTTCAGGCTCATATCTAGCTTGAAAGTCCTGAGTTTCTGCTTTACTGGCAGACACATTGGATTTGTGGGTAACTTGTGAGCTACTATGGATGTTCTCAACCCCTTCATATCGTCGTATGACCATGCAAAGATATCCTCACATTCTTTTAGGAACCGAGTGTATTCTTCTTTCTCTGACGGTGACAAATGGATGCTTATGCGGGTTTCCTTGATGGTTTCGGAATCCCCCAAATTGACTATCTCAGTCTCGTCCAGGTTGGACTTGGGCTTGTTCTCAAAATACTCCACTTCTCTGACAATCTCCTCAGGTATTACATCGTCTTCCTCTATTTCTTCTGAATCACTGTTCTTTTGTTGCGTTGTCTCATTACATGTCACACTTGTTGGTTCATCAAGATAGGAAATAGCAATGATGTAGGGATAAAGATATGAAAGAAAAATAGTAATAATAAAACATCATGCCATTTAAAGCGTTAAACAAAATGGTAAAGACCCGCAGATTTCTTAACTAAAAATGTTGCCCGGATAGATTCCCATGTTGATATAACTATAGAAATTCTTAAATCAGACCTTTTTGGAGTGAAAAGTACCCCAGGACTTAGAGCATAGAATTTTTCCAGTTGTGCGAACATGCGGTCCACTATGCGATTGCATATCAAGTATGCAGACCACACAGTGGTCGCATAGTTGGACAGATTGTTGTCCATTTTGAGGACAGTTATGCGGCCTAAAATGCGATCGCATATCATGTATGTGAGCCGCATAGTTGTCACGTAATGGCGCCTGAGTTTTTTCGGAGGGAGTTATGTGGCGCACTATGCGATCGCATAACAGGTATGCGTACCACATAGTTGCCGCATACCCGGGCAGATTCCTTTTCTTTTTGGACCAGCTGAAGGCCAATAATGCGGCAGGTTTGCGACCGCATAACCGGAATGCGATCGATATTCGAACCGCAAACCTGCATCGAGGCTCCTATTTCCTAATTTTAAAAACCCGACCCCCATCCTAATATAACACCCATCCCTCATAATTTTAACTATTTTTCCGATAAAATAGAGAGAGGAGAGAGTGGGTTCTAGTGAGAGAGAGTCCCAACTTAATCAATTTGATCCACCATCACTACTCAGGCCTGGAATTGATCAAGTAGGGCACCATTTTCTTCACTACAAGAGGTAAGCTTCTACCCCATAAACCTTAATTTCCAGATTTTTGTTAAAATGAAACATGGTTAGGTGAGTTCATGAAGATGGGGGTAGGAATCTTGCATGCATGTAACCAACTAGTCACAACCTAGTAAAGAGAAATGGGTTAGAGTAATTTTTAACTAAAAAGAGGCCATTTAATATAAAGGAACACCTAGTGTTTGATAAAACGCTCAAGTGAGTATTCCTAATTCTAAGTCCAATTGTGCCACATTGTGAACTAGATTGAAGGTGCTAGAAGGTCTGGTGAATTGTGGTAGAAATCTAAGGAAAATCCCAAATCGAAGTATGTATGGCTAACTTTAATCTTTGTAGAATTGTCACGCTAGTGTCCGAGCATTTGGTATGAGTTCCTTGCTTGATCATATTTGAATTGATTGTTCTAATGTGTTGAGGCGTAAGATTCTATTCTCTGATTGTCTTAGTTGTTTACCATGTAACCATGTTACTCGAAATTGTGAAATATGATTCTTTATGCTTATCCTATCATGTGCACAATTCATCATATGTCGGAACTTATCGATAGGAAGGGTAGTGCTACTAAATGAATGAAAATGGTAACGAACTCAATTGTTAAATGTATCCAAGTGCCAAAGTCTATGTAGTAAATGATGGGAAAGAAATATGAATTTATTTAATTAAGTTAAATGGTTATGGCGTATCTTATATGTCTCACTTTTTTGGTAAAGGTTATTGTGCCCCTTGATTTCACTTGGTTCTTCGGTTGCTATGAACTTATACTCTTGGTGATAGAAATTCTTGTGATTGAGTTGTTGCTTGTTGTTGCTTATTTAAATCTCCCCCACTGTGGGATCGGGTTGCGCGCTGCAACAGGAGGAATAAGGATGGTATGTAGAGAAGGAACAAGGGTGCAATGTGATTGTACGGAGGGATCGGGTTGCACGCCGCAACAGGAGAAATAAGGGTGGTTTGTTGAGAAGGAATAAGGGTGAAATCTTATTGTACGGTGGGATCGGGTTGCGCACCGCAACATGAGGAAATTGGAATAAGAAACTGTGAGACTCTCATTTGTGTTCTCTGTATTTCTGTGCAGCATTGTTTGATTTCCATGACTGTCATCTACTTGTGTAATGTTTAACTCTACTTAGAGTGAAGTTTGTTCATACATACTAGTACTATTCAATGGTACTAACGTCCCTTTTTCCGGGGGCGCTACATCGTTTTAAATGGATGTAGGTGGTTATGTAGCATGTAGCACCGATCGACGATAGTGGTGCTTTCTCCTCCTCCCTTCAACAGTTCTGGTGAGTCCCATTTCCTCCCGGGGCCGTGTGTAGTTACATGTTGATCTTCTTTGTACATGTTGTTCCTTTTGAGGTATAGCCGGGGCCTTGTTGTCGGCAGGTCTACGTTTATATCTCCATACTCTTAGAGTCTCCGTAGACACTTATGTGGGTTGTGAATATGTTTTGGGTAGTTGTTGGATTTAATAGTAATCGTGATTCCGTATCGTGAATATTGTAATTGGTATGTATGTTTTAAAAGATCTAATGTTGGTAATGGTGAAAGAGGAAAATGGACTTAATGTTATGAATATATATATATGCTTTTGAGTTATCTCTTGCTACCTCATGTAAATAATGTATGCTATAAACACGGGGAGGAACGAGTCGGGTAGGAAAGGCTAAACATGCTTGCTTGATCGTGTCACTCGGTTAGGCACCGGTCCCCTCCCTCGATTTTGGGGCGTGACAAACTTGGTATCAGAGCCTAAGGTTTTAAAAGTGTCCTAGGATGTCTCGGAGCCGTGTCTAGTATAGCCCTTCTTATCGGTGTGTTGTCGACCACATCTATAATTAGGCGGATGCTTGGGCATTTAGCAATGCTACCCTTCATTGTTATTCTATATCATGCGATGGAGTGAAAGGTGAGGTTGTTCCTCTCTAACTCGTGCATTGTTTCAACTTTCAGTAAATGGCACCCAGGAAGAAAGCTCGACTCGGCCTAGAGGCTACTCCCACCCCAGGAGTGGCCATAAATTCCCAACCTGATGGTGCGGGTGAGAATAGTTCCCCGACCATGAATCAACCTGACTCCTCCACTCCAGGAAAGACCATTCCAATTTCTGCTCCAGCAGAGGGTGCTACCATCCCTCCTGCTGATATTCCTGATCCTCCTCCAGCCCCAGTTTCCGGTCACGGTATTTCTGATGTGGACGTTAGGGGAGCTGTTCAGATGTTGACACAATTGGTGGCCTCTCAGGCCCAGAGATCAAATGTTGCCCCCAAATCTCTAGCGGTTAAGGGGATTCCTTAGGTTCAAGGGTTAACCGATTTCTTCAGCTAGCCCCTCCAGAGTTCACAGGTACTGACCCCGAGGCTGATCCTTAGGATTTCATCGATGAGATGTACAAGACCCTCCGAGTTATGTGAGGGAGTAGAGTTGGCATCTTACCGTCTAAAAGGGGCGGCATATTCGTGGTTTGAGACGTGGGAGGATTCCTGTGAGGAGGGGAGCCCTCCGGCGAGGTGGAGTGAGTTTGCAGATGCCTTCATAGATCATTTCTTGCCCGCCGAGATTAGGGCAGCCCGAGCATCAGAGTTTGAGGTCCTCAAACAAGGTAATAGGAGTGGGTGGGATTATCATATTGAGTTTGTGCGCCTGTCCAAGTATGTTGTTCATATGATGCCGACTATGGAGGCTAGAGTTCGTCGGTTTGTGCAGGGCCTTGGTCCCTTGGTTATCAATGAAGCTGCCACATCTGCTCTACATTCTGACATGAATTATGGGAAGATAATGGGATTCGCCCAGGCTACAGAGGGTCAAAAGTTGAAGCTAGGGATGGATCGAGAATGTGGTAGTATGGACCGGTCAGCGGGCAGCCTTGGGGGTTCATTCGGGGGTGGGAAACCAGTTCTTGGGGTGGGTCATCGGGGCCACCCCAGTCTTATGTTCAGTCATCGGCTAGTGACCCACCATCAAGGCATCATCATCATCATCAGAGAGGTCGCTTTGGGGCCAGTTCAGGTAGTAGGAGGTTCCATCAACACGGTCAACCAGGAGGGAGATTCCAGCAATAGCGGAGGGCCCCATGTCCTAAGTGCGGGAGGTTTCATTCTGAGCCATGTTACTTGGACATACTGGTATGCTATAGATGCAGAATGAGAGGTCATATTCAGCGAGACTATCGTACATTCAGTCAGGGCACAGGTAGGGGCACTGCTCAGCCATCCAATTCTTCAGCTGCTACATCTTCAGCACACCCTCCAGCCCGCGACCCTCCAACATCAGCAGGGCGCGGTGCAGCTAGGGGTGGAGTACGGGGTCAAGGAGGACCCAACCGGTTCTATGCCCTGAGTTGTCGTCAAAGTGCAGAGGCTTCTCCAGATGCCGTCACAAGTATTCTGACTATTCAATCTCATGATGTGTATGCCCTTATTGATCTCGGGTCTTCTTTGTCATATGTTACTCCTTTTATTGCTTCAAGTTTTGGGATATAACCAGAACAGCTTCATAAGCCGTTCTCAATGTCGAATCATGTTGGTGAATCTATTACGGTCGCGCGAGTATATAGGAATTGTGTTGTCACAGTATGTGGTCGGGATACCACGACCGATCTTATTGAGCTATGAATGGTTTTGATGTAATAATGGGGATGGATTGGCCCTATTCATGTTTTGCTAAACTTGACTGCCGAACCAGTATTATGAGGCTCGAGTTTCTTAATGAACCAGCTATTGAGTGGGAGGGGAATAATATTGTGCCAAGAGGTAGGTTTATTTCCTACCTTAAGGCATCAAAAATGATCAGAAAGGGGTGTATCTACCATTTGGTCCGGGTTGCAGACACCACTTCTATGGTGCCTGCTCCCGAGTCCGTGCCTATTGTGAATGAATTCCTTGATGTTTTTTCGGATGAGCTTCCTGGATTCCACCAGATAGAGAGATTGATTTTGGGATTGAAGTATTTCCAGACATGCAGCCAATATCAATTCCACCCTACAGGATGGCGCCAGCGGAATTGAGAGAGTTAAAGGAGCAGTTGAAGGATCTTCTAGAAAAGGGTTTCATTCGGCCAAGTGTGTCGCCTTGGGGCGCACTAGTTCTTTTTGTCAGAAAGAAAGATGGATCGCTGCAAATGTGTATTGACTACCGGCAGCTCAACAAGGTTACAATACCCATTTCCTCTAATAGATGATTTGTTCGACCAATTGCAAGGTGTTAGATTTTTCTCAAAGATTGACTTGCGGTCTGGGTATCACCAACTAAAGCTCAGGGAGCAGGATATTCCTAGTACCGCCTTCAGGACTCAGTATGGGCACTTTGAATTCTTGGTAATGTCTTTTGGGCTAACCAACACCCCAGCAGCTTTCATGGACCTTATGAATCGGGTCTTCAAGCCATTTCTTGACTCTTTTGTAATGGTCTTCATCGACGATATCCTTGTTTATTCACGAAGTCAGGAAGATCATGCTAATCACCTCAGGGCAGTTCTGCATACTCTTCATCAGCACCAATTGTATGCAAAGTTCTCAAAATGCGAATTTTGGCTAGAATCACTTACCTTTTTGGGCCATGTTGTCTCCAGGGATGGGATTCAGGTTGATCCCCAAAAGATCGCAGCTGTGAAAGATTGGCCTAGACCATCAACCCTGACAGAGATTCGCAGTTTCTTGGGTTTAGATGGATATTATCGGAGATTCGTGGAAGGATTCTCTACCCTCGCCTCCCCATTGACTAAGCTGACGCAGAAAGCGGCCAAGTTCCAGTGGTCCGGTGCTTGTGAAAGGAGTTTCCAGGAATTGAACTCAAGATTGACTTCGGTGTCGGTGTTGACCTTGCCAGAGGGTACAAAGGGATTTGTGGTGTATTGTGATTCTTCAAGGGTTGTTCTGGGGTGTGTATTAATGCAATGTGGTAAGGTTATAGCTTATGTTACGAGGCAGCTTAAGAATCACGAAAAGAGTTATCCGACGCATGATTTGGAGCTTGCAGCAGTTGTCTTTGCATTGAAAATCTAGCGGCACTATCTTTATGGGGTCTATGTGGACGTGTTCATAGACCACAAGAGTCTCTAGTGTCTATTCAAACAAAAGGAGTTAAACTTAAGGCAGAGGAGATGGTTGGAATTGCTCAAAGATTATGATATGAATATCTTGTACCATCCAGGGAAAGCGAATGTGGTGGCAGACGCTCTTAGTCGGAAATCCATGGGTAGTTTGGCTCACTTAAAAGCAGATCAGAGGCCTTTGGCTCGATAGGTTTACCGGTTGGCTAGTTTGGGGGTTTGTCTTACGACCTCAGACGAAGGGAATGTTGTGGTGCATAACGGAGCTGAATCTTCGCTTGTGGCGGAAGTTAAGGAAAAGCAATTCAATGATCCAGCAATGGCACGGCTGAGAGAGGCAATTCTTAATCACAGGACCACAGCTTTTTCAGTTAGCAAGGATGATGGTGTTTTGCGGTGCCAAGAGAGATTATGTGTTCCGGATGTGGATGACCTTCGGGAGATGATAATGGCAGAGGCTCAAAATTCTATATATTCCGTACACCCAGGTTCTACGAAAATGTATCATGATCTCAAGGAAGTTTATTAGTGGAATAGCATGAAGAGGGGTGTGGCGGACTTTGTGGATAAGTGCCCGAACTGTCAGCAAGTGAAGGCCGAGCATCAGAGTTCCGATGGGTTGGCGCAGCTTATAGAAGTACCAATGTGGAAATGGGAGATGATCAATATGGATTTTGTGGTAGGGTTACCCCGCACTCCGCGCAAGTTTGACTCTATTTGGGTAATAGTGGATCGGCTCACGAAGTCAACACATTTCTTGCCAGTCAAGTCCACCGACACTACAAAACAATATGCTCAGTTGTATATCAAAGAAATAGTCAGACTCCGTGACACTCCAGTTTCCATTATCTCGGATCAAGGGGCCCAATTCACAGCTAACTTTTGGAAGAAATTTCAGCAAGGTTTGGGAACGCAGGTAAATCTCGAAACAACCTTCCACCTGTAGATTGATGGACAAGCAGAACAGACTATCCAGACACTTGAGGACATGTTGCGAGCTTGTGTGGTTGATTTTAAAGGTAGTTGGGATGATCATTTGCAACTTATAGAATTTGCTTACAACAACAGTTTCCACGCCAGGATTCAGATGGCCCCATTTGGGGCTTTGTACGGTAGGAGGTGTAGGTCTCCGATTGGGTGGTTCGAGGTTGGAGAGGCCGAACTATTAGGACCAGATCTCGTGCATCAAGCTATGGAGAAGGTTAGAATCATAATGGGACGATTAGAAACTGCTCAGAGCCGTCAGAAATCTTACTCGGACGTTCGTCGCATGGATTTGGAGTTCCAAGAAGATGATTGGGTGTTCTTGAAGGTATCTCCCATGAAGGGGATCATGTTGTTTGGGAAGAAAGGGAAATTGAGTCTGAGGTATGTCAGGCCATATAGAATCACTCAAAGGATAGGAAAGGTGGCGTATAGGCTGGAGATGCCCCCTAAAATGTCTTTGGTGCACCCAGTGTTTCATGTGTCCATGTTGAAGAAAGTGGTTGGGGACCCGTCTGCCATCATGCCGGTTGAGAGTGTTGAGGTTCACGAAGAACTGTCATATGGAGAGATTCCGGATGCTATTCTTGATAGGCAGGTCCGTAAGTTTAGAAACAAGAAAATTACATCAGTTAAGGTGTTATGGCGAAATTAGCAAGCCGAGGAAGCTACATGGGAAGCGGAGAATGAAATGAAAAAGAAGTACCCCCATTTGTTTGAATAAGTCAGGTAGTCGTTTATGAAGTTGATTTCCTCTAATGTCATATTGTGTAGAGCCACCCCACTCCCCTAATCCCCCGTTCTCTTATGAATCCTTAATTGGTACTACATTTGTGCGTTATTGTGTTAACTGAATTATGTGGAATTTGTTGAAGTAACTGAATGATGTGGAATTCGTTGAGGTGTGTTTCGGGGGCTCTCTGACAGGTGGATAGGTCTAATTACAAAGGAAACTCTGGAAATTTTTTTAGAAAAACTGGAGTTAGTAAAAATTGGGGGTTAGCATATTGTATTTTCAAACCCAAGTGGTTCCCCCGATCCTCATTCGAGAACGAATGATCTTAAGTGCGGGAGGATGTAAAGACCGTAAAATTCTTAACTAAAAATGATGCCTGGATAGATCCCCATGTTGATATAACTGTAGAAATTCTTAAATCGGACCTTTTTGGAGTGAAAAGTACCCCGGGACTTAGAAGATAGAATTTTTCCAGTTGTGCAAATCTGCGTTCCACTATGCGATCGCATATCAAGTATGCGGACCGCACAATGGTCGCATAGTTGGACAGATTGCTGTCCATTTTGAGGACAGCTATGCGGCCCAAAATGCGATCGCATATCATGTATGCGATCCGCATTGTTGTCGCATAATGGCACTTGAGTTTTTGCGGATGGAGTTATACGGTGCACTATGCGATCTTATAACAGGTATGCGGACCGCATAGTTGACGCATACCCAGGCAGATTCCTTTTCTTTTTGGCCCAGCTGAAGGCCAATAATGCGGCAGGTTTGCGGACCGACTAACCGGAATGAGATTGCATTCCGGACCGCAAACCGGCATCGAGGCTCCTATTTCCTAATTTTTAAAACTCGACCCCCAGCCTAATATAACACCCATCCCTCATAATTTTAACTATTTTTCCGATAAAATAGAGAAAGGAGAGAGTGGGTTCTAATGAGAGAGAGTCCCAACTTCATCAATTTGATCCACCATCACTACTCAGGCCTAGAATTGATCGAGTAGGGCACCATTTTCATCACTACAAGAGGTAAGCTTCTACACCATCAACCTTAATTTCCAGATTTTTGTTAAAATAAAACATGGTTAGGTGAGTTCATGAAGATGGGGGTAGGAATCTTGCATGCATGTAACCAACTAGTCATAACCTAGTAAAGGGAAATGGGTTAGAGTAATCTTTCACTAAAAAGAGGTCATTTAATCTAAAGGAACACCTAGTGTTTGATAAAACACTCAAGTGAGTTCAAGCCATGATCATTATTCCTAATTTTAAGTCCAATTGTGCCACATTGTGAACTAGATTGAAGGTTCTAGAAGGTCCGGTGAATTGTGGTAGAAATCTAAGGAAAAATCCCAAATCGAGGTATGTATAGCTAACTTTAATCTTTGTAGAATCGTCACGCTAGTGTCCGATCATTTGGTATGAGTTCCTTGCTTGATCATATTTGAATTTATTGTTCTAATGTGTTGAGGCGTAAGATTCTGTTATCTGATTGTCTTAGTTGTTTACCATGTCACCATGTTACTCGAAATTGTGAAATATGATTCTTTATGCTTATCCTATCATGTGCACAATTCATCATATGTCGGAACTTATCGATATGAAGGGTAGTGCTACTAAATGAATGAAAACGGTAACGAACTCAATTGTTAAATGTATCCAAGTGCCAAAGGCTATGTAGTAAATGATGGGAAAGAAATATGAATTGATTTAATTAAGTTAAATGTTTATGGCGTATCTTATATGTCTCACTGTTTTGTAAAGGTTATTGTGCCCCTTGATTTCACTTGGTTCTCCGGTTGCTATGAACTTATACTCTTGGTGATAGAAATTCTTGTGATTGAATTATTGCTTGTTGTTGCTTATTTAAAACTATGTCCGGTGGGATCGGGTTGCGCACCGCAACAGGAGGAATAAGGATGGTATGTAGAGAATGAACAAGGGTGCAATGTAATTGTGCGTTGGGATCGGGTTGCACGCTGCAACAGGAGAAATAAGGGTGGTTTGTTGAGAAGGAATAAGGGTGAAATCTGATTGTGGGGTGGGATCGGATTGCGCGCCGCAACATGAGGAAATTGGAATAAGAAACTGTGAGACTCTCATCTGTGTTCTCTGTATTTTTGTGCAGCATTGTTTGATTTCCATGATTGTCATCTACTTGTGTACTGTTTAATTCTACTTAGAGTGAAGTTTGTTCATACATACTAGTATTATTCAATGGTACTAACGTCCCTTCTTCTAGGGGCGCTACATCTTTTTAAATGGATGTAGGTGGTTCTGTAGCAGGTAGCGCCGATCGACGATAGTGGTGTTTTCTCCTCCTCCCTTCAGCAGTTCTAGTGAGCCCCATTTCCTCCCGGGGCCTTGTGTAGTTACATGTTGATCTTCTTTGTACATGTTGTTCCTTTTGAGGTATAGTCGAGGCCTTGTCGCCGGCAAGTCTACGTTCATTTCTCCATACTCTTAGAGGCTCCGTAGACACTTATGTTGGTTGTGAATATGTTTTGGGTAGTTGTTGGATTTAATAGTAATCGTGATTCCGTATCGTGAATATTGTAATTAGTATGTATGTTTTAAAAGATCTAACGTTGGTAATGGTGAAGNCGCATTCCTTAAGAACTGGACTGTCAAACCATCAAGGGCCCGACGACTCCCAAGGTAGCAAGGCTGATAGCATTGTTTACTTTTGAAAATGATTTCCTCTTTTGCATTTTGTTTTAAATAATATTTTCAGTGTTTCGTTTCGAAAAACATTATGTGAGTTATTGAAATCATTTTTGTCACGCCCGAAAACCGAGGGACGGGACCAGCGCCTAACCGAGTGACCCGGTCAAGCAAGCCTGTTTAGAATTTCCTACCCGACTCGTTCCCCTCCGTGTTTATAGCATACATTATTTACATAAGGTAGCAATAGATAACTCAAAAGCATATATATATATATATATATATATATATATTTATATATGCTTTTGAGTTATCTATTGCTACCTTATGTAAATAATGTATGCTATAAACACGGAGGGGAACGAGTCGGGTAGGAAATTCTAAACAGGCTTGCTTGACCGGGTCACTCGGTTAGGCGCTGGTCCCGTCCCTCGGTTTTCGGGCGTGACAAAAATGATTTCAATAACTCACATAATGTTTTTCGAAACGAAACACTGAAAATATTATTTAAAACAAAATGCAAAAGAGGAAATCATTTTCAAAAGTAAACAATGCTATCAGCCTTGCTACCTTGGGAGTCGTCGGGCCCTTGATGGTTTGACAGTCCAGTTCTTAAGGAATGCGCCCTTCTCCACTGTCTGGATAGTGAGACCTTTTTCCTCCTCCTCTTCGACTATCACACAGCAATCCATATCATCGTCTTCCAAGAATAAATTCCTCAATGTTGCCAAGTTTTCTTCTTCTTCTGATCCTCATATGATATCAACCTGATGGAAGGTCTGATTCAGGTGCGGTACAGGTTGCTCAAGAGGGTAGTATGGACCACGCCATGGTGGCGACTCATTCCTATATTCCTGCCATGTGTACTGATATCCCAACCTGAAGGTTGTATCATGGCACTTCAGTTGTACTGGGGTGGACATACCTTGAAGATTTTTACCAAGCCCCTTACCAGGTTCATACGCTTTCCACGCCAATATGTTTTCTATTTTGCTGCTCCACCACTTATCTTTCTCGATTGCGTTAACACGCTCGATACGATGGTAGGTTTCTCCACCTAACTTCCTTTTGTTTTCTACCACCGGAACAGTCTGACTGGTGTAAATGGGGTTTCTCCCATCTCCATGGATGATCACTTCTTGATGGTTCCATTCAAACTTTACATCCCGGTGCAAAGTAGACGCGACAGCCCTAGCGGAATATATCCAAGGCCGTCCCAGCAGCAGATTGTAGAAGGCTGATATATCTAGCACATAAAACTCAACATCGAACTAGGTAAGACCCATCTGCAAGCACAGATTAGTTTCTCTAATGGTGGCCCTTTGAGACCCATTGAATGTCTTCACATTCATAGTCCCTGCTCGTATCTCATGTAGTCTTTTGCCCAACCTCTTCAGAGTCGTCAATGGGCAAATATTGAGGCTAGACCCTCTGTTTATCAGGACTCCCGCGATGAACTTGTCTTCACATTGCACTGCGATGTGTAGTGCCCTGTTATGGCTTAACCCTTCAGGTGGCAGCTCATCCTCATGGAAAGTGATCTTGTAGATTTCCAACACTTGTCCCACCATGTTGGCCATTTCTCCGCTAGTGATGTTGTTGGGCACATATGCTTTATTCAGTACCTTCATCAGAGCATTCCTTTGTTCCTAGGAATTTTGCAGCAATGACAAGATGGATATCTGTGCATGAGTCTTGTTCAGATGATCAACGATAGAGTACTCCCTTGCTTGCATTTTCCTCTAGAGGTCATCTGGACCAATCTCAATGACGGGCGGTTTGTTGGAAGCTTGCTTACTAGTCTCTCCCAAATGTTCAGGTGTGCAAATCCTTCATGTTATGGTCTTTCTTTGCGCAGTGCAGGACTCTTCCATCTTTGCCTTTCCTTTTCTTCTAGCCTCAGCAACATAATCCCAAGGTACAATATTGGAACTAAAGGGTGGTGTGGATGCCACCGTTACAGTGAAAGGTGTGGCCACTTCTACCTCAAATGGAGTGGGTGTAGCTGCAGGTGGTGTTACTTCTACTTCAAAAGGAACCGATGCAGCTACCTCGACTTCTACTGGCGGTTGTACCTGCACCACAATGGGATTGAGTGTGACTGCAGGCTTCTTAGGATCATCGCCTTCCCGAATAAGCTCGATTGATCCCTCGAGATCCCACTCTTCATCAATTTCTATTACATTGACTCCTTCACCCCTATGATCTAGGAGGGGATTGTTGCGGACATTGGGTGCAGTCACCTTCGCCTGTGTGGCCTTGGTATCTGTCGCCCCCCCTCCCCCCTTTTTTTCCTCGCGGAGTCAGGGTTTCGACATTTTTGAGACAACTCGTTTCCTTTGGGAAAGGGGTACAAGAAGTTGAAAAGTCGCCACCTACGGATTAAGGTGCGTTAGGGCACCTATTACAAGTAGCTCATAGAACCAGTTTGCATTACCAGAGATTGGGTAAGGACTTGAAATTACTTCGAGGGGAAGGTTTTAGGCACCCTCGAGGTGCACAACGGTGGTTCCCGGCCAAACTTACTTTTGTGAATTAGTTAATTAGCAGATAAGCAGTCTAAGCACACATATGTAAAAGAATAAAAGACTTTTGATTATCTAAGCACATATATGTAAAAAGAATAAGGGAAGTCCTAGGTTGGTTAGCCAATAGGATCATATTTGTACAATTCCCGGTAATCACTCCTCAATTAGAGGGGCTACACGTGGCACTAACGCACAGGTCATCATATCCTTTTACTACCCATGACCCTCCCCTTAGCGGTTATATAGTGGTTTTTAATTAACGAACTCGAAGCGTACTTTTACCCGTCCCGTCCTTGTGGTCCTGGAGGTGTTTAGGACCTCTAGACTTAGGCAGTTCTAGACCCTCCTAAGGTGCTTAAAAGGTAAAATCTAAGCGACAACAAATAACATATATGACTGTCAAATAAGGGAGCAGTTAAGGGGGATCATGTTTACCTCCACACATAAACAAATAAGTAGCACGTCTCAAACACCAGATTTTAAAGGATTTTAGAAGGTCCTCGAACAGGATATCTAGGTGAGCATCACAAACACAGAATATGCAGCCTTGTTTTTTAAGCGAAGTGACAGAATCCTAATCAGTTTGCCTACTGATTTTAAAACCTGTTAAACCTGAGCAGTTTATAAATAAAGAGAGCACAATTTCACAGTTTTCATAAGAACATTAATTACCTAAGGCTTGCCTAGGCGTGAATCTGTTGGATCCCTATAAACATGCTATCTAGAAAGAGATCAGAATTCTGGGAACTTATTAAAACAACTTGAGTTTTTATAAAATCCTATAGGCATGCTGATCTAGGTGATGATTGTTACAACAGTTAATTTCATGCTTATTTATACCAAACATGATGTTTATGTGTTAGGGCTATTTTTAAACCTATTTGTAGAAAGTGGATCATAGATACGATTTAGAGCATATGCAAACAAAGTCCTAGGGCGGGATTTCTAATGCACAGAGAGAGATGGTCGTTTGATTAAGCATAATTATAGCAATGATTTTAACAACAGGTTTGTAGGTGATTATGACTTGAGCATAATCAGAGATAAAGTGATGAACTACATCATGATTTCTAATAGGCGAAAGCAATAAACATGAGTATCCTAAGACAGGGTATCTAATGCACAAATTTAGCATGGTTTTAATGCGAATAGGCATAGAAATCCTAAAGCGTGATATCTATTGCATAGCATAAACCTAGAACATGATTTCTATTGCAAATCAATATAATGTAAACCTAAAACATGATTTCTACCAAGTTTAACCCCACATAATCATATAGTAACCCTCCCCTTTTTACTAATTACCCCAATATCTGTTTACAAAGGATTATTACAGACTAGGATTGAATAAATTACATAAATAAATGGAAACTATACTATAGGGAGCCTAAATCATGCCCAAAGTAAACACGGGAGTATCAGGCCTTCAATATAGTCTCAAATGCCAAGAATCTCATAGCCAATGTGTGTCAGAGTTTCCTAAGTACCTCAAGGATCCCAGGAAGTGCTCACACTAAGACCTCTTCTCAAATAGGGGATTAGTTATGTGCAGTGTGGAAGGGCCAGCCCCAGTGTGCCAGAGTTCGGAGGAATCTCATGGATTCCTAGGCAGTACACACACTGAAGGGACATAACCTAATGGTCTAAGAGTAAAGTGAGAGTGCTTGACATAGTTTTGAAAGACTTAGTAAAAACAATATAGAGATAACTTTAGGAGTGAAAAGATTTTCTGAAATAGAAACCAATTTAGGAATGAAAACAATTTTGAGAAGAACACTGAGAGTGGAAAAATATAGTTTTGAAATTAGTTGAGAAGATCCAGTATTCAACATACAGTCACACAGACTCCGAAAGCCCAGAATTACAACCACTTAATATGTAGCTTTACGCACAGGGGTAAAAGGGGTTGGGAACACATAGAATTCACATTAGGGAGCACATGAACAGGGTATAGGGGAGACATATAGACAACAAATGCACAGAACACTTAGGAGCCTTATAGACTTAACATGGTATCCATGATAATAGGCAATTAAGACATAGAGCAAGGATGTAGTAAAATCATGTTGAAGACAAGGGTGTATTGGACAGGATTAGACATACAATTATGGTCAATCGAATGCATTAAGAGACTAAGTAACTAACATGATCACACCAGCAAAGGGGGTAAGCAGGGACTAAGTAAACATGTTGGACAAGCATCAAATAAGCAAGTACAGTTTAGACATGTTGATTACACATTGAATCAAGAGAAGACAGAATTTAGACGTACTGGATAAAACAGTAAAAAGTAAAACAAATTGAGTACATAGCCAATTGAACTAGTGAAGGAATGGAACACATAGAGTTTGAGTTTCAAAACTTAACTAGAGACATACCAGTTAAATAAGAAAGTGCAGAATGTAAAGCAGGTGTAGTTCCAATGCCTAGCCTTGGCTTTCTCCTGGCTAGACCAATAGTTATCACAAGTAACAGAGAAATAAGAGAGAGAGTTTGAGTGTAAGTGTGTGTTCTGAACTTAGTGTTCGTGTGTTAAGAGGTAAAATAAGAGAGTTTATATAGTAGTTTAAGAGTAGGACAAACAAGGTAAAAGAAATCAGAAGCCAGTTATTAAGGAAATCACATAATCTAATCATATAAGGAGTTCAAAATAGACTTCTTTAATTAAGGACAATTGACCAAACGGTAATAATAGGAGTCTAATTAAGGAAATAAGTTCAAATCAAACCAAATAAAGGAGTTCAGAATAAAATAATTAGGGGTCTAATTAAGGGAAGAATCATGTAAAGGAATCAGTAAATATACAGGCAATCAAATAAGGCAAGAGTGACTAATTAAGGTTGTAAACAGGGAAACAAGCAAGACTTAGGCATACAAATCTCTAACAGAGCAAATCAACCAGCCAAAGTCACAATGATTTCTGGAAAGAATATATCAACTCCCATAAATAGAATATAAATTAAGTAAAGACTTCACAAGAATATAGAAATTAGCCAGAAAGGCAAATTCGAACCCTAATAGGGCTTAATTAGGGTAAATTACAGAATACTGAATTTGACAAAGGAAAATCGTGTAAGTCAAAAAGTACAGAATGAGTTAATACGATTGGTAACACTAAAAGACTCAAAATCAAAGAAAAATTAGAAAATCAGAGTTTCCCATAAAATCGACTAGGGTTTAAGTATTTCTTTGCACAAATTAGTCAGAAAAATGAAAGGAGAATCGGTTAAACACTTAGAAGTCAGAAAGACCTTTGAAAAATGACTCGTAATGAACCCTAGTTTAGGGAAAAGTCGGAAAATCAGTTAAAACGAGAAAAATTCAAGGAAAACATGTAAGAGTTGCTCGATTCGTCTCAGATCTATACAGACCTAAGAAGATCGAAGATAATAGACTAGGGTTTTTTAGAAAACATAACAGAGATGAGAACATAGGCCTAGAAACCATAGATTCATAGCAAAATAAGAAAGATCTCTTACTCATAGTCGAGCAAATGTCTTGAGACAGGCAAAGAAGCAAGGGTGCAAACCCGAACCGCCTAGGTTTCTTGGGATCCTATCAAGGATCTAAAAAACCAAAGAACCATAGTGAGTAGGAGGCCAAGATAGGCCTGAGAAGACATAGAAACATCACAGGACGGGGAGATATGCCGGTGACGACGCTTGAGAACTAAGGTTTAGGTAGAGAGAGTTGAGATAGAAGAGAGAGGGTGACGGCGGGTGAGAGGACGAAAACTGAGAGGGTTAAGGGGGTCATTTGGGTTTAATTAAGAAAAAGGGGGATCTGGATCGTTGATCAAAATGATCAACGGTCAGGATTGGACGGGGTATTGGGTTGGGGCGGATGAATATTTGGGCCTAAGGGATTGGGTTGTCTTTTCTAAAAAGGGGTTTGGGCTAGTTAGAGAGGTTAAGACTGAAAATAAAGGGGTTGTTTATTAAATACCCAAATAATTGAATAAAATTAATTTATAAAATAATTAACAAATCATAAAAAATAATTTTCATACATAGAAATATTTTAAAATAATTATTCAATATTAAAAAAAAATATGATGGATAATGCAATAATATATGCATGGGCTACAATTGCAAAGTTATTGCAATTGTAACCAAAAAGTATAAATCTGGCCATTTATGAAATAGTTTAAACTTAATATGACTATAAATGGTAATATTTGTAAGTATGCAAATTTAAATAACAAATGTTAGGACTATATTAAATTCAAGATGTTAGT
>ML251376.1:35135-57358 GCA_005239495.1 Nicotiana undulata | reverse complement strand
GGTACATATTTGTTTATATGTACTCATGCTGCACTTTCTTTTCTTTTCTGCACTTGGTTGTGCAGGTCTTGAGGCCGGTCCGTCTGCTGATATATACTAATCGCGGTGTCGTTCCATATGGTGAGCTATCTTCTTGGTGTCATCTTGACAGCACTTCTGGAGCCTTCTAGTTTCATTTTGCTCAGTCTTTTGTTCCAGACTGAGGCTTGTATATTTTTGTATATATATATTTCAGTTGTTGTATCTATGTAGCCGCCCGTTAACACTGTGACACTAGTCCTGGCACACACTTGTTGTAGTTATGTTGGGATTCGGGGTTGTACATATTTGGCCTAGCTGTGGTTCAGCTTGTATCTACGGCCTTACCTCATATCGCTGCTACATTACGCATTTTATTTGTTATAAATTGTAAATAACTGGAATAAAGGAGTTCTGGGGTAGTAACTCCTGGGGATTTATATGTTGGCTTGCCTAACCTTGCCGTTAGGTGCCATCACGACCTGAACCAGGTTTTGGGTCGTGACAATAACATCGAACTTCCTCAAAGTCTGTGGGAGCCCAACTACGAAATCCATGGTGATTCGCTCCCACTTCCACTCCGGGATCTCTAACCTCTGAAGCAAGCCACACGGTCTCTGATGCTCATACTTAACCTGCTGACAATTGAGACACCGGGACACAAACCCAACTATATCTTTCTTCATCCTCCTCCACCAATAGTGCTATCTCAAATCCTGGTACATTTTCGCGGCACCGAGATGGATGGAATACCGCGAGTTATGGGCCTACTCAAGAATCAACTTCTGAAGCCCCTCCACATTGGGCACACATATCCGGCCGTGCATCCTCAACACACCATCATTACCAATAATCACATCTCTAGCATCACCTCACCGAACCCTGTCTTGAAGGACGAGCAGATGTGGGTCATCATACTGACGCTCCCTGATACGATCATAAAAGGGAAGACCTGGAGACCACACAAGCCAATACCCGACTCGGCTCTATAATATCCAATATGACAACCTGTCCAGCTAACGCCTGAACATTCAATGCCAAAAGTCTCTCTACTGCTTGAAGATATGCTAAACTCCCCAACTCTCCGCCCAACGACCCAAAGCATCGACCACCACACTGGACTTCCCCGGATGGTACCAAATAGTGATATAATAGTCCTTGAGAAGGTCCAACCATCTCCACTGACGCAAATTAAGATCCTTCTTGAATAGATGCTGCGAACTCTAGTGATCAGTATAAATCTCACAATGAACCCAGTAGAAATAGTGCCGCCAAATTTTCAAGGCGTGAGCAATAGTTGCCAACTCAAGATCATGGATAAGATAGTTCTTCTCATGATTCTTCAACTGGAGCGAGGCATAGGCAATCACCCTACCCTCCTGCATTAAAAAACATCCAATACCTATCCGCGAGGCATCACAATACACGGTGTAAGAAACTGAAGCTGATGGCAGAACTAGAACTAGAGCCGTGGCCAAAGTAGTCTTGAGCTTCTGAAAGCTCTCCTCTCACTCATCCGACCACCTGAACGGAGCACCCTTTTGGGTCAATTTGGTCAAGGGCGATGCAATAGATGAAAAACCCTCCACTAAACGACGGTAATATCCCACTAAACCAAGAAAACTCTTAAGCTCCGTGGCCGAGGATGGTGTAGGCCAACTCTACACGCCTTTATCTTCTTCGGGTCCACCTGAATACCCTTACTGGATACCACGTGCCCCAAGAATGCCACTGAACCAAGCAAAAACTAACACTTGGAGAACTTTTCATAAAGCTTCTCCTCCCTCAATCTCTGTAATACAATCTTCATATGTTGAGCATGCTCCTCCTGGCTACGAGAGTACACCAAGATGTTATCAATGAATACAATAACAAATGAGTCCAAATAGGGTTGAAATACACTGTTCATCAGATGCATACACGTTGCTGGGGCATTGGTCAGCCCAAAAGACATCACTAGGAACTCATAATGGCCATATCGGGTCCTGAAAGCTGTCTTAAGAATATCCGAAACCCGAATCTTCAACTGGTGATACCCAGACCTCAAATCAATATTGGGGAACACCCTCGCTCCCTGAAGTTGGTTAAATAGATCATCAATACATGGCAAAGGATACTTGTTCTTGACTGCGACCTTGTTCAACTCCCTATAATCAATGCATATCCTCATAGAACCATCCTTTTTCTTCACAAATAGAATCGTGCACGCCAAGGTGACACACTAGGCCGAATAAACCCATTATCAAGAAGTCCCTACAGTTGTTCTTTCAACTTCTTCAACTTCGCCCGTGCCATATGATATGGTGGAATAGAAATGGGCTGAGTGTCCAACACCAAATCAATACCAAAATCAATATC
This sequence comes from Nicotiana undulata, assembly GCA_005239495.1. Classification (NCBI taxonomy): domain Eukaryota; kingdom Viridiplantae; phylum Streptophyta; class Magnoliopsida; order Solanales; family Solanaceae; genus Nicotiana; species Nicotiana undulata. The sequence continues at coordinate 54,982 of ML251376.1, read as the reverse complement.
CCTGTCAGGCAGCATGCCCGACAGGTCTACAAGAAACACATCCAGAAAATCACGTACCGCCAGAACAGAATCAATGGCAGGATTCTCTGCACTAATATCCCTCACAAAGGACAAATATGATAGACAACCCTTCTCAACCATACCCTGAGCCTTCAAGTATGAAATCACCCTACTAGGTACATAGTCTATAGAACCTCTCCACTCAACCCTCGGCAACCCCAACGTCACAGTCTTAGCATGATAATCTAGAATAACATAACATGGAGACAACTAATCCATACTCAATATCACATCAAAATCAACCATACTGAGCAGCAAAAGGTCCACTCGGGTCTCAGACCCCCAATAGTCACCACACATGACCAATATACGCGGGCCACAACAATAGTATCGCCCATAGGAGTAGATACTCAAACATATGAGATTAAAGACTCACGGGGCATCTCCACAAAATAAGAAAAAATACGAGGAATCATATGAATAAGTGGAACCAGGGTCAAATAATACTGAGGCATCTCGGTGGCAAACTGAGACAATACCTATAATCACAACATCTGAAGCAATGGCATCTGGTCTGGCAAGGAGGGCAAAGGAACGAGCCTGGTCACCCCTGATCTACCTCCCCCCTCAGGCGAACCCTAGCTGACTGAGCTCCACCCCTAGTTGGCTGAGCTCCACCCTTAGCTAGCTGGGCGGGTGGTGGAGGAACTGGTGCTGGTGCCATCGGCCGAGTACTCCGCTGTGGAGCCCCACCCAATAGCCTAAGGCAATCTCTCATAATATGACCAAAATCTCCGCACTCGGAACAACCCCTTCTATGATGGATTCTATTGCTCTTGATGCCCAGAAGAACTACCCGGTAATACCTAAGTGGAGGGGGCATGGTAAGAACTCTGTGCTGGTAGTGCACTGAATGATGACTAGCCCTGTCGATGACTATGGGAACCATGGCTAGATGATGCACCACAGTGAAATGGGTGAGCTGTCTGAGCTTGTTTGAAATGACGACTTCTACCGTTCGGGAACCGACCCCCCAGAAAGAGTACCGCTAAATCCACCCTGACCACGAGGCCTCCCTCTCAATCTTCTCCTGGCCGCGAACCATCTCAATCTGGCGAGCAATGTCGACAACCTCATCAAAGGTAGAACCAAACACTCTCTCTCTGGTCATAAGCAACCACAACTGAAAAGTGAGACCATTTATGAACCTCATGATCCTCTCGTTGTCTGTGGGAACCAATTAGATAGCATGACGGGCCAACTCCGAGAATCGCATCTCATATTGTGTCACAAACATATCACCCTAACGCAGCTGCTTAAACTATCTACGCAGCTCTTCTCTGTGGAACTGAGGCACGAACTTCTCCAGAAAGACACGGAGAACTGCTTCCAAGTAAGGGGTGTTGCGCCGACCAGTCTACGCCTCTCGTAAGTCTCCCACCATCTGAGTGCAGCCACAAAGGACTGAAAAGTAGTGAATGAGACCCCACAAGTCTCCAGAATGCCTGCTGTATGGAGTATCCTTTAACACCTGTCCGAGAAATCTTGGGCATCCTTTCCCTCTGCACAACTGAAAGGTGGATCCTGAGTCTCCCAAACCTCTCCAACCTACCCTAATCATCCTCAGGCATAGCGGGAACCACATAGTCCTGTGCATCTGCCACCGGCTGGGCTGGTGGTGCCCCCAGTGTTTGGAGTCCCTGTACAACCTGCTTAGGTGTGTGGGCGGCGGGAGTCTGAGTGCCTATCCCGACTTGAGAAGTGGTTGTGGCCGTCCAAGCAGAGACCGCCTGAGCGATGCCAGTACACACTGTCAAAATCTGAGCTAAGGCCTTCTGAAGACCAGGAATCACGATGGGAATAGGTTGTGCCTTAGGTTGTCCTGCTGCAGCATCCATAACTGGGACCTGATCCTGATCTGGGGAAATTGGTGGATCTGCAAGTACCGCCCCAACTGCTGTATGGCTGCACCTCTTCCCGTATCACGAACTCGGCCTCGGCCTCTCACGGCCTTGGCTAGTGGTACTGGTGGTTGTCCCTCCTATCTGGCAGCACGAGTCCTCACCATCTGCGAGAGAATGAAACAACATATACTTAGTTATCAAAATAAACAAATTCGCACGACAAGAATCCAAGAATGTGAAGTTTTTCCTAAGGGTTCTGCAACCTCTTGAAGATAAGTACAGACGTCTCCGTACCGATCCGCAAGGTTCTACTAACCCTCTCATGAATCGTGAGACCTATGTAACCTAGGCTCTGATACTAACTTGTCACGACCCAAAACTTAACATGTCATGATGATGCCTATCAATGGTACTAGGCAAGTCAATTTTCCCTAAACACTTCAGAAAATCAAATATAAAAGTAATTTAAAACTATTCCATATCAGAAATATTCCTAAAAACCAAACTTAAACTCAAAATAGAATTAAAGTGTGGAAAACTATCCCCAATAACTCTCAATAACTGAACACTCGACTCTCAGCCCTCAATACACACGCTCAATAGGTACCTGCGCTCACTGGGGGTGTTCAAACTCTATAGAGGCTCCTACAGCCCAAGTGCTATAATCTGCACGGACGACTCATATGCTGCACGGACAACTCACGTGCTAATAATATCATATCAAGGCCAGCACGGACAACTCACGTGCTACCATATCATATCAGAATCCGCACGGACAACTCACGTGCTGAGGTATAATACCTCACAAATAGGCCCTCGGCCTCACTCAGTCATGAACCTCTCTAGTCTCATTGCCCTCAATAGGGAAAGGGAAATAGCCCAAATCAGAATGCTATGGTGTATCAATAGGGAAATAATAGAGACTGAGGTAAAATTATGCAAGAATTACTATGACTGAGTATAACAACTGTAGTAGGTACGTAGCCTAAGCATGATTTCTAACATGAAGAACAGTCAAATTTCTAGCAGACAAGTAATACATATAAGCACAAAGGGCTATTAGACTTTACAGTCTCATGGGATGATCCAAGTCACAATCCCACACGGTGTACACTCATACGCCCGTCACCTAGAATGGGTGTCACCTCCAAACTGCCACATTACGCCAAACTTTGGGTTTCATACCCTCAAGGCCAGATTTTAAAACTATTACTTACCTCAACAACATAGAAATCCTACTCGGGAATGCCCTTTCTTCTCAAATCGTCCTCCAACTGTCCCGAGTCTAGCCACAAGTAATACAGTACAATCAATATAGGCTAAAGGGATCAAATTCCACAAGAAAGGTACTAATTTATAGCCAAAATACGAAATTGGACCGAACCCGGCTCCTGGGCCCACGTCTCGGAATACGACAAAAATCACAAACCGGAAAGCCCATTCGCTCATAAGTCTAATCATACCAAATTTACTTAAATTCGATAACGAAAACCCATTCAAAACCTCAATAATCTCACTCAAGGGTTCGTCCTCTTTCTCCCCAATTTCTCACCCCAATTCACAATTTAGATGATAAAATCAAAGATTTAATCTTGAAATTTAACCAAAACCAAGTAGAAATCACTTACCTCAATCAACACCACGAGAATCCCTTCAAAAATCGCCCAATTCCCTGCTCTCTAAATCAAAATATGAAAAATGGGCTCAAACCCTCGTTTTGAACATTTGAATATGCTGCTAAGTCATCCTTCATCACGATCGCGAAGCACAACACAGACTGCCCCACACGATCTCATAGAGAAATTTCCTCTCCTCCTCTACTACTCAAATCCTTCTACGCGAATGCGGCCTCAACCATGAGTTTGCGATGCACATCTTAATACACTTACGCGATCGCGTACCTTACTCTACGACCGCATAAAACAAAATCACCTCTGCCCCAAATAAGCTTACGCGATCGCGGATGAACTTATGCGATCGCGTATAGGGAAACCATATGAAAAATTACAACAGCTATAAGCCATCTTCCAAAGGCCAAAAATAATTCGTTAACCACCCGAAACTCACCTGAGGCCCTCGAGACCTCAACCAAACATACTAACATGTCTCATAACATCGTAAGAACTTAGTCGAATCTTCAAATCACCTCCAACAACATCAAAATCACAAATTAACCACGAATTCAAGCCTAATGAACTTCTAAACTTCCGAATTCCGCAAACGACACTTAAACTTATCAAATCACATCTGATTGACGTAAAAGTTTATACACACATCAAATATGATACCACAAACCTACTCCAACTTCCGAAAATCCATTCCGACCTCTATATAAAAATTTCCACTACCGACCAAAATCGCCAAATTTCTAACTTCCGCTAGTTCAAGCCTAATTCCACTACGAATCTCCAAATCACATTTCGAACGCGCTCCTAAGTCCAAAATCATCTAACGGAGCCATCAAAATTCAAATATGAGGTCGTTTACACTCAAGTCAACATCAGGTTGACTTTTCCAACTTAAGCTTCTAATAAAGAGACTAAGTGTCTCAATTTCTCTCTGAAACAACTCCAGACCCGAACCAACCAACCCGATACAATAAAATACAGTTGTAAAGCACAAAATAAGCAAAAATGGGGGAAACATGGCTATAACTCTCGAAACGGCCGGCCGGGTCGTTACAATTCCTGAGGCTTTCGGTCCGATCCAGAGTGGTGTGTACACTGCCGAGTGTCAACCAACGCGAACCAGAGATGCATCTCAATATACTGTCTAGGCGTTTGACCCGATCCATAGGAAAGGAAGAAACTTATCAAATTACGAGTCACGTGCTTAAAACACGGATGCATGAGAATAAAGTAAATATGAATTTTACCGTTTATCAAATATCTCGCCAAACAACTCAAGGTGATAAAGTTCGGCACAATATATTCCCAAGTCAATTTCTATTATAAATTCACTTAATTAAGCTAGCAAAATGGGTTCAAATAATTCAAATATTACATGATAAAGTCCTAAGTCTATCGGAACATAAACATGATTTTAGCTACGTACGGACTCTTGTCAGCTCGTGCGTATGTTGAACCCATATCTAGTATCACATAATATCTTTTAATACCTACGGTGTAATTTTCCCCTCACAAAATTAGACAAGAGACTTACCTGGCTCCGAAGTTCCTATAACCGGTTCCAATGCCTCTCTAACTCCTCAATCCAAAGCCAAACGATCTGAAGCTAGTCAAACAATGTGCAAAATCCAGCACGCATAACTAATTAATTTATAATAATTTTCAACTCTGATCGAAAAGTCAACAAAGTCAACTCTCAGGGCTCACTGATCACACCCAACTCTAGTCCTATAAAGGATAAGCGGTCGCTGCAAATGTAATTTGGTCTATAAGTCCGGAGTCTAATCCCACAGAGAACTAATATTTCGCTATAATTGTTCAATATTTCTAAGAAGACAAGCTCGAATAAATTTCTAAGTTATAAAGATTAAGATTCTTATATCTAACTAATTAACTAAGAAACTAAAGCAGTAAATTAACAACTAAAGATACTAAGTGTTGGAGATTATATTTAGGAGGTTTAGAGTTATGAGTTTCTTAAATATTGGAATCCTTCCTGCTATGTTTATTACAATTTCGCCTATGTATTCTCTACCGATCGTGAGCACTTTAGGTGCCGTAATTCTCTCTAGAGAAACTACAATAATTTACTAGACATATTCTCTCGAAGTACGCTAGTTGGTTTTATCTAGCCGCTCATTATGACCATGTCAAGGCTTTGTTATTTCTAAACCTACCTTTAAACTCACTGTATTGATTTCTCACATACGTTAGGAGTGACGTTTTTCAACAACCACCATGTATCCTTTATCAAGAAACACATAAAAAATAGGAACAATCAATCGATGTCCATTCAATCAACTGAAATAAGCACGTAGTTGAACAAATAGACAAATTCAAAGGTTAAATTATATTAAAACATAACAAGAATTCATCCTCCAAGAGGTTCCATCAAAACCCTAGATAACAAAGTAGCTATTCATAATAGTATGCATAACTAAAATACTAGATTCATAACCAATAATGAAAATAGGAAGAAGGAAGTGAAAAACTCATAGAAGAATTCTCCGCGTTGCTCCTAGTGTGTTCTTGCCTTAGGTCGAAAGTGTGTCAAAAGTCCTCAAAATACCATTTTCCATGTATATATACCAAGTAGGGTCGGGCCCAAACAATTAAACCTTCTCCTACGCGAAAAAGGATAGTTTTCCTGGACAGAACGTGGGCGGACGTGGATTGATCGCGAATTTTGGCTAGTTTCTGCCTCACTTCCGCGGCCAGTGTGCGGCCGCACACTTGTCGCGCATTGTTCACCCTGTTATGTTTGGAATTTGGCAACACATAAACCATGAAAGTTGTAGCCCTTAATTTCCCTTCCAACCATATATTGTGGATCTCAAATGGAGTTCTGAGAAAGGTTATGTGCATTTTACTAGAGAGTACGCAATATGCCTACTCGATTCTTCTTTCGTTCTTAACTATCAAATTTGATCCTCGGAAACGATCCCGTCTTAATTCCTTGGGATTTTACCCAGACTTCAAAGATCTAAATCACTTAACTTCATTCCATAACATCTACATATCTCGGAATCACTCCTACAAGGCATAAAACACACAATTAGTGCAAAACACTAGCGATTAAAGCTCAAACTCAATTAAAGTGCAGTAAATTAGAGTGTAATGAGCGACTAAAATACGTAATTATAGCCTATCATCACTCACGTGCCCGGATTCCAAAAATTCTTGAAGATAATCATTACCCATAACACCATGAACTCAATATATAACTTATTCTAATTCCATGTCCAATTTAGAGGTAAAAATCCAAAAATACCAAATTCTAGGTTTTCTACCAAAACCCACAACTTTCATATTTTTTCATGTTTAAACCCTTAAGAATCTGTGAAATTAACTTACAATATGTGGGAATTACTTACCTTGCCATAGATGATGAAAATCACCTATTGAAGAGCTCCAAAATTCGCCCAAACCATGTGAGAAGAGGAAGACATGAACCAAAACCCGAAATAAAACTAGACTGTCCAGCAACTCTCTCCTTTGCGATCGCAGACAAGCCTTCGTGATTGCGAAGGCCAACCTCAACCAGATGCCAAAACGCTCTTCGCGAACGCGACACACTGATCGCGAACACGATGGCCAATTCCCCAATCCATACGCGAACCGGCCAAATTATCGTGAAGGCGTAGAATAAATCACCCGGTACCCTTCCCACCTAACCATCTACGCGATCATGGCATCTCCCTCCCGATCGCGATACACTGCCGCCAAAAGCTTAGCGAACACGAGTTCTTCTTCGCATAAGCACAAACTGCCTGACACCCAAAGACCTTCACGAATGCAACCCTTTCTTCACGATCGGAAGAAGGAAGCATCGGATGCCAGAAACAACAGTAAAAACATGGCGAAATGGCCCGTAGCCCATCCGAAACTTACACGAGGCACCCGAGTCCCTATCCAATCATACCAACCAATCCCAAAACATGACACAAACTTGCTCAAGGCCTCAAATCACACCAAACAACATCCAAACTATAAATCGGCAATTAAGATCCTTCTTTCAACTTTCAAACTTCGCCGAACGCGTCCGAATTACACTTAAACATTCTGAAATAACGCCAAACTTTACGTGCATGTCACAAATCATGATTCAAATCTATTCCAAGACTCGAAACCTTATACAGACCTCGATAACACCAAAGTCCACTTCAAACCAATCTTAGAAAATTTTAAAACCTTCAAAATTCCACCTTCCAAAATAAGCGCTGAAGCGGACAACCCGATACTCAACCCGAACATACGCCCAAGTCCGAAATCATCATACGAACCTATTGGAACCTTCAAATCCTGATTTTGAAGTCGTTTACTCAAAAGTCTAACCTTGGTCAACTCGTCTAACTTAAAGTTTCTGAATTGAGAACCTTCCTTCCAAATCAACTCTGGACCTTTCGAAATTCAATGTGGGTGCATTAGCCTAAGTCATACTGAAGATCCTTCCATTTGTCTTAGCCCTTAAGCCTTAGAACCAAATTTAAACATCCAAAATCTCTACCAGGTTTGCTTTTAACATATGAACGCTGCATCAATCTCTACTCGTTGTACCAAAACATGATCATGCACCCATGATGAAATCACTCCATGCACCACATAAGTCGTTGCCCAAAATAACATCCTCCAACCACAATAGCTAAAATTTCACGAATTTGATGCCCGTAATACACCTCATAAAGCATATAAGCCTTGTTCCAACTCATGCAATACTTCCACAATGAAAGAGACTCGTAAAAGCTCATAACCGCCTGCCAAAACAATAAATCATGGAGTCTCTCCGCTGGACAAGAACCATTACTTAACTGAATAGTGATATTTTCTCTTTAATATACCTTACATAAATCTGATCGCACTAATATGAGGTCCAATAACCTCGTCTCATCCAGTACAAGCTGCTCGGGAAATAAGCCACCTCAAACACCATCTAAAATCTTATACTACAACTCGAAAGTGACCCATAAGGAAAAACGAACTCTGGCAAAGAACTATCCAGCCCGCGTAACGAATAAAATGGCCGAACAAATGATATGAACTCATCTGACAGATGAGAAACAAGGCCCACAAAATAAAAATAAGTAATAGGGACCGTACTTAACCTCTCATTTTCCACGCCCCAAACTCGGGAAGCGCGGCCGATGCTCGATCGAGTGAACCCGGTCAAGCAAGCCTATTAGATACTTTCTACCAAACTCACCCATGATCAACAGAAGACATAATTTCTGTAATTAGACAGTAGGGAGATCATATATACAATACTAAATCATTTCATCAGTTATATCATTTTTTAAGTCTCAAAATACACACATTCTTAAGGTTGAGTGGAACAAGTGATCAAAACACAACATAACTTGTTTTGATTTTTCTAGCACCTATGTACAACTCACACTATGTCTACGGAGCCTCTAAAAGATACAAAAGAGTGTTATGATAGTGTCGGCAACAAGGCTCCTGCTATATCTCAAAACGTGATAATAATATGAACAAAAGATACAATACATGACCCCGGGATGAAGTGGGGCTCACTAAGTCTGCTGGGAAGAGGATGTACCACTATCACTGATCAACATTGTCTGCTATGGAACCACCTGCATCCATTTAAAGATGCAGCGCCCCCGGCAAAAGGGACGTTAGTACCGTCGAATAGTACTAGTATGTTTAACTAAACACCATCTCAAAATAATGAACGATAATACAAGGAGGAACAATCATAAAATCAATAGAAGCCCCAAACAAAACCAAAACATCAAGTTAAGCATCATATAAGTTTTCAAGTAAATTTCCATGATATTCGCTTGGGAGATCTTTAGTGCCGATATACCATAATTTACAATACCGCCACATTCTTACACGGAGTCCGATCGCGACCCAATCGGCTAGGTCGTCTCATTTGAGACATCAACCATAACCACAATTTCAATTAAAATTTCAAGCACAGACACCACCAGTGCGGAGTGGCGTCCGATCACGGCCCGATCCGCTAGGCTGTCTCACCCGAGACATTACCTTTTTCAATCAATCATCCAACTTCATACTTCTTTCACATCTTTTCAATTCATTGACATTAGTGGCCACAATTATAAAGTTGTTCATGACACTTGGCCGTATTTCATAATTCGAGTTCCCTTTTCCACATTCAAACATCATTAACAACAATAAGGCTTTCCATTCAAGACATTAAATACACATATAAGAAAGTTGGGAATCTTAGGCACATAGAGGATTTCATACAATTTGGCATAACAACCTTTATTCGATCTTGACTTGAAGTCTTAACATTTTTAATACATATTCCATATTTTGAACACATCCTCGAATGATAAGATGACATGATGAAGCATTTAGAATACATATTGAATATTCATCCTTCCACACAAGCACATTTGGAATAGCCAATTCTAAAATGATCAATTTGAGACTTACACCAACTACATGAACACCGTGGGATTCTATTCTAAGAAGAAAGAGTTTAGCCAACATACCTCAATTGAGCTTCCTTAAACTTTAAAACGTTCCGAAATTCTTAGCAACTTCAATCTATTTTTAGAAATATAACAAGTTGAACCAAATTTAGGTGTGCATTAAGGTCTTTAAGGCCTTTTTTATGAAAGATTCCATCATCCCTCAACCCATTCTCTACCATTTTTAGCTCACAATCTTCCTACATTCTTTGATAACACATGCATGCAAGATAAAAAACCCCACAGCCAAGAATTGTCTTTCTAATTATTCCCTTTTTATTAGAATTTCGCAATTAAGAGCTAGGGCATAGATTCTTACCTTTAGGATAAGGACTTTCCTTGTTAATATTCTATGAATGAGTAAGAATTCTTGGATAAAAGGTTACTCCCACGCTCTAAGCACTCTTTTTCACTCTAAAAGTATCAGAAATTTTACTCAAATGGACTATGGCCTCTATTTTAACAAAATGGGTTCGGGTTATAAAATCCAAAAATGAAGCCCCGAGATAAGAACCTGTTCTGCAGTCGCATAATGCGCCACAAAACCTCCCTCCGCAAATTTTTAAGGTTGATTATGCAACCAAAGTGCGGCCCGCAAAATGGTTATGCGGTCGCACAACTAACCATGAAATTGACATAAAACGTTTCACAAATAGCTGCTTCACTCTGCGGCCATTCTGCGGCCCGCGGAGCGATTATGCGGCCTCATAATGGGCCGTAGAAATACCCATCTCTACAAAATATTTTGCTTCATCTCCCCAGCACAATGTTCAATCCAAAAAGTTCGAACCCCGGCACTGCGAATGTCACGACCCAGTTCCATATCAGGCTGTAATGGCGTCCAACACCATTTCTAGACAAGCCAACATTGAACAACCTAGTGATTTCCAATTTTTAACGAGTTTCCCATGTAGTAATATTTCCATAATTTAAAATATTTAATGAGAAATCGATTTAATTTAATAAATGAAAGCAACTAGAAATACTTATAATCATAGGAACTGAACCCAAAAATCCCTAATGTGTGCCAATATCTAGTGTCACAAGTATGTGGACAGCTAGTAGAATATACAAAAGATGTGTACCCTACTATCTGAAATAGAATAGACAGAAACAAAACAAAAGTGAGACTATGATATGTTGTTGAACGGCTCGAAAGGGGCAGCTCACCGTGAAATCTCGAACCAGGATCAAGTATGTGTGCCGAGCGGATATCCAGATGCACCTGCCTCAGATCCTGCACAGTTAAGTGCAGAAGTGTAGCATGAGTACATAAAATAATATGTACCTAGTAAGTATCTAGTCTAACCTCGAAGAAGTAGTGACAAGGGGTCGACTTGACACATACTAAGGATTATGATAGTAAGTCAAAATTATGACTAAGCATGGATTACAAGAAATATACTAGAACTCAACAATGAAAGATGATGGATATATTTTTCACAATTATTAAATCCCCACTTATCTTTCATCAAACATTGAAGCAATATCAATTATGAAAAGTCCCAGGAGTTATCATGCACAAATAATGCCGAGGTCGTACGGTCTGAACCAATATAATAATATCTAAATTGTGCACTGTCGAGGGTCGAACAACGCGAACCATAGATGCATCTATTTAACACGCTGAGGCGCTCGACCCGCTCCACAAATAGAAAACACTTTAAAGAAACACAAGGTTTTCAATAACAGTCAAGTGTTCTATTCACAATCTCAATAAGTGAAACTTATCCCTTTGGAATTCTTTAACAATTTTTGGAATTATGATTTTAAGCAATCCAATTGACAAGTAAGGACGCAATCATTTCAAGTAGCATGATATGGGTCCTAGACTACTCGGACTTTAGCATAATTAGAAGCTACGTACAGACTCTCATCACTTCGTACGTATGTAGCCCCCACAAATAGACACACATACTAATTAATTCGCCTATGGGGAAATTTCTCTCTTACAATGTTAGAAAGGAGACTTACCTCATCTCAAAGCCTACTCCACGATTCAAGAATGTGCTCAAACCTCCAAATTTGGTGCCAAACAACTCGAAACTAGTCTAATATTATATAATTAATCAATTTATGCTCAAAAGTTCATATCCCAAGTATTTAAGTGATTAACCAACTCTAAATACAAGATTCCTAAAATTCAGCTCGGGCTCACGTTCCCGGATTTCGGAAACTTCGAAGAAAGTTGTTACCTATAACCTTAGGATAAATATATGATTTCCACCAAGTTCCATAACCATTTTCGTGGTAAAATCTCATTTTTATCAAAACCTAGGTTTTTCATCTAAACCCATGATTTCCACAAATTTTCAAGTTAAAATCTACCCATAATCTATGTATTAAACTCACATTAGGTAGAAATTACTTACCTTTAAAAGCTAGGTCGAAATCCCCTATTTAAAAGCTCTCAAATCTCCCAAGAGTGAAAGAAAATGTGTTAGAAATGGCCTAAGTCCGTATTAAATGAACCCTCCTGCCCAGTGATTTTCGCACTTGCAGTTCCTTGGCCGCATCTGCGGTCCCTCACCTGCAGCAAAATTCCTCGCAGGTGCGCCTTTTCCTCACCTGGCCAGGTTCCGCATTTGCAGACAAAAGGGGTCGCTTCTGCGAGCTTATCCGCACCTGCGACCACGGCTCTCGCACCTACGGTCACACAGGTGTGCCAAATATTCCGCATCTGCGGTGGCTGGGCTGCCCTCAATATTCCGCTCATGTGGCTCATGGCTCGCAACTACGGCTGGCCAAGCGCATGTGCGATTATGACAGAACTGGGAGCTTCAACTACTGCTCCAAACTTCGAGCCTCGTTCGATTGACACTCGGGCCCAGGGCCCCGCACGAACATACCAATAATTTAGGAATCATAGAACGGACTCGCTCGAACTCTCAGAATGACTAAAACAACATTAGAACTAAGAATCGCACCCCAAAACTAATTGAATCAAACTTATGAACTTCAAGTTCTTCAATTTACTCCCAATGCGTCGAAATGTACTTAGACTACTCAGATTGACACCAAATTTTGCGTGCAAGTCTAAATGACATTACGGAACTATTTGTGGTCTCGGAATTCCGTTTGGACCTCGATAACATCAAAACTCGTTCCAAACCAAATTTAAAGAACTTCAAAATCTTTCAAGAACCAACTTTTAATTTTTGGCATTAAAGCTCTCTCGGGTCATCCAAAACCCAAACCAAGCATACGCCTAAGTTCAAAATCATCATATGAACCTATTGGAATCGTCAAATCCCGATTCCGAGGCCGTTTACTCAAAATATTGACCGGAGTCAAACTTAGCCTTTTTAGGCCAACTTAAGGAACCAAGTGTTTCGATTTTAACCCAAACCCTTCCAAACTTCAAACTAACCATCTCCCCAAGTCATAAAATAGTAAAAGCATATATGGGGAGTCTTATTTAAGGTAACGGGGTTCTAGGAAGCAAAACAACCGATTGAGTTGTTACAAGAAACCCCCAAAATCCAAATTATTAACCCCAGAAATCCAAATTATTAACATCTTCACAAACGCTCTTCGCAAACCCTAGAATCCCAACCTTGACCAGCTGCCAAAACGCTCTTCGCAAACGCGACACACCGGTCGCGAACACGATGGTCAACTCCAGACCCTACACAAACGCGACCAAACCCTCGCGAACCTGTATGATAAATCACTTGGTGACCTTCCTGCCTAACCTTCTACGTGATGACAACATCTCAATCGTGATCGTGATACACTGCCTCCAAAAGCTTCGCGAACGTGTGTGCTTCTTTGCGAACGCGAAGTACAAAATGCCTGATGCCCAAAGACCTTCAGGAACGCGATCCTTTCTTCATGATCCTAAAGAAGGCAGCACCAGAAACCGAAAATAGGAGTCCAAACATAGAAAAATGGCTTGTAGCCCATCTGAAACTCACCCCTGGCCCCTAGGACCCCATCCAATCGTGCCAACAAATCCCAAAACATGAATCAAACTTGCTCGAGGTCTCAAATCGCACCAAACAACATTAAAGCTGTGAATCAACGATCAACGGTCAAGATTCTTCTTTTAACTTTCAAACTTCGTCGACCGCATCTGAATTACAGTTAAACATTCTGGATTGACGCCAAAGTTTACGTGCAAGTCAAAAATCATGATACGAACCTATTCCAACGCTCGAAGCCCTTAACAAAACTTGATAAGACCAAAGTCCACTTCCAACAAAACATAGAAAATTCTAAAACCTTCAAAATGCCAACCATCCACAATAAGCGCCGAAAGTTTCTCGGACCACCCGATACTCAACCCGAACATACGTCCAAATTCGAAATGATCATACAAACGCATTTAAACCTTCAAATCCCGATTCCCAAGACGTTTACTTAAAAGTCAAACATTGGTCAACTCGTCTAGTTTAAAGCTTCCGAATTGAGAACTCTCCTTCCAAATCAACTCCGAACCTTTGAAATTCAGTTCCGACTACACGTACAAGTCAATAAACATGAAGTGAAGCAATCAAGGCCTAAAACCACCGAACGACACGCTAGAGCTCAAAATGACCAGTCTGGTCGTTAAAGGTCTATTATGCCCTTGGCATAATAAATCCTCACATTTATGTAATACCTTCTATGTTTTATGCTATAAAATATACTTCTACCCATATATTTTTACTTATAATTAAAATTACTTAATATTATTTTATTTACTATTTTTATACTATATTAGTACATCAAATTCTTTTTTAATATTTATTTTCAATATAAGTAGTATTATTAAATTTGACAGTAACATTACCGTGAACATATCTCAAGTTCACATTCTTAATCATGCTTAATGAAGTATGTTTAATAAAAATTAAAAAAATCAAATCTCATTGATTTATTAGCCAAGCCATACCCATTAATTTAATTAATAAAATATTCACTTTTAGCAAAATAACACATCATATTAATATGTTAAAATAAATAATATTAACAGATAAATATTTTAAAAAACTGAATATTAAACACAAATTTCTCTGAAACTTCTTTTAATTATTTTTATTGACTATAAAAAAAACTATCATTTGTTAAACAAATATGTTTTTATTATTATAAATAAATATTTATAAATAAGTATTTTTTTTCATTTTTACATCTAAAATATGTTCGTGTTTGAATATGATTAAACAAATTAAGTGCCATAAAAAAAAAAGTAAATGTATGGATATCTTACAAAACAATAAATAAAAGAATTTAATATTATTTTAATTCTATGTAAAATGCCTAGGTAAAAATATGTTACACAACATATAAAATAGAAGGTATTACATAAATTAGGGGATTCATAATATCAAGGACATAACAGACTTGTCAAGTAAAAGTATTATAAAACCTAGTCAAGGTGACTTTTGTGATAAATAGAGCAAAGTAAAATATTTTTTGTGCAAAAAAGAAAGAAATGTAACTTTTAGGTAATGAACACAAAGTTGAATAATTTTTACGTAACCAACAAAGTGACTTTTGCGTAATGAACGCAAAGTTGAAGGACCACCCATGAATCTAGCCGGTAGTAATCCTTACAAAACGGATGAATCTTTGATTTTCACAGCTTAATTACCTTTTTAAAAAATGACACGATCCGCCCTAGCATCATAACATAAAATCCTTTATAAAAAAAGATATCAATGCCTTGGAATACTACAAAGGTTAAGAATCAAGGTTGAAGCTACAATTTGCATTTGGCATTATCTTGTAATAATTTTATGTAGCAACTATAAATAACTAAGTTTATGTTTAATTTGATTGGTCTGGGTTTTGAATAATGAGTTGATACTCTTCGGGAGTGTATTGTAAATATTTTTTTTTATCTCCTTAATGAACCTAATTTGGGTTTCCTTTGTTATGGATACAATTATGAGTTCAATCTCTTCTCTCTTGGATTGATTGTCTATTCTTTCTTCTAACATATTTTTCCCTGGTCTAAATTTATTGTAATATCCATTTTGTTTTATTTTTTACTTGTGTAAAGGGTAAAATTGATTTACATTAAATGATCGAATGACAAGGTGACACGTGGAACTGAATGCAAGTAAAAGGTAAATCGAGTAATAATCAGTATTGGAAACAACAACTGCAATTGTGATTGGATAGACCCCAAAAGGGAGAACGATCAACGAGATCAAATCAAATGTTTGTCATCGGATGACATTCAATGAAAAATATTCTCTGGCATTAGATGGCCGTTGCAGAGAATATTTACATTCACGGTTTGTCGTTACATATTCATCAATAACCCCTTTATTATAATTTAATGGGGGCTTGATCCTTGGATCTTGTTTCTCTAGGTATAGATATAAATAGTAGTCTTAATAGCTATTGTAGTACACGAAATTCTTGGCAAAACTTATGCTACATTATATTCTCAAGCTCATTAAAATAACTTTATTTGCTATTTTATATTGTTCTTATTTCTGTCCACGGAGTCTTTACTCCCAGAGCCAGGCTTGTCATTTCTTTCGATTTTAATTGCTGAATCTTATTTCTAATATGTTTTATTTATCATTTTTGGATCAAATCAGTTTGTTTTTCTATAATGTCATGACCCAAAACTCACTATAGGTTGTGATGGCACCTAACATCGTCGTCAGGCAAGCCAATGGTGGACTGCCAACTTGATTACGCATTTTATTATTTTCGAAATCGTGAATTTTATTAGATAAAGGAATCAACGCATAAAAATCATGGAAACGTACACTTTAAATAGAATAGATAATAAAAGTGTGTAAATGCTAAGTAAAAGCGCAGATAATATCTATAACATCCCAAAACCCGGTGTCACAAGTGCATAAAAATTTACTAAGGAGTACGATAATAACAAAATATTTGTCTGAAATGTAAGTAAGACATGATAGAGCAAATGGTACAATGGAGACTCTGTGGGTTGCGATACGTAGCTTGGAGTGCCCGGGAGGTTTGGCGAAAGTTAGAAGCTTGAAGGTTTTTCAGAAGTTTGACTGGGAGGGGAACTTTTTGTATCGGGGTCGGATTCCGATTCCAGAAGTTGGAGTAGGTCCGTAATAACGAATGTGACTTGTGTGCAAAATTTGAGGTCAATCGGATGTGATTTGAAGGGTTTCGGCATCGAATGTAGAAGTTTGAAGTTCTAAAGTTCATGAAGCTTGAATTGGGTTGTAATTCATGATTTTGATATTTTTGATGCGATTTGAGGCCCCGAGTAAGTCCGTGTTATGTTATAGAACTAGTTTGTATGATTGGACGGGATCTCGGGGGCCTCGGGTGGATTCCGAAAGATTATCAGATCGATTTTTGGACTTACGAATTTCTGAAACTTAATTCTTCTAATGTAATCGCACCTGCGTGAATTTGGCCGCAGGTGCGATCGGGTGCGGCGTATAGCTTGCAAAAGCGAGAATGGGATGAGCTGGGGGAGTCGTAGAAGCGTACTAGAACAGCGCACCTGCGAGTGTGCAGGAGCGAGGCAACTGTCGCAGGCGCGTAAAAATGCGCAGATGCGCGAGAGCAAGTAACAACTGCGATGACGCAGAGGCAAAAAGTCTTCCGCATGTACGAGTTCTTGGTAGTGAGGACCGCAGGAGCAGAATTTTGACCGCACCTACAGAGCCACAGAAGCAGTCAGGTTACCGTAGGCCCGATAAATGCTGGCAGTGTGTTCTCTTTAAATTGGGGGTTCGGCTCACTCTCACTCTATTTCGTCCATGGGAGCCGATTTTGGAGCAATTTTGGAGTGCCATCTTCATCAACTATAATGTGCTTCGGGTCGTTTGGCACCAAGTTGAGGATTTAAAGCACAATTTTGGACCAAAAAGTAAGCTTTGAGACGAGGTAAGTCTCAAGTCTAACTCTGTGAGGGGGAAATTACACCTAGGTGTTGTATATTGATGTGTGCTACTTGTTGTGGGGGCTACATACGCGCGAGGTGACGAGAGCCCGTACGTAGCTATATTCATGTTACTGTATGGGGAGGCTTAGGTTCACATCATGCTATATCTGTACTAATTGAGCAGTCTCTCGCCTATTAAATTCCTCCATTTTTACATTTCTACTTGAGGTTAGATTTGCTGTTGTAGAGACTTCACAGGTTCATGATTAGCCACCGAATAATTTTCTCCTCTTATGGCATGTCTCCGTTATATATATATATATATATATATATATATATATATATATATATATATATATATATACATACATACATTTATTCGTGAGTGGGGTCAAGGACCCGTCAAAGGCTCTTATTCTAATGGGATTGGGTCGTTCGTCTCCGCAGGATTATGTGCTTCACACTCTTATGGGATCGGGTCGTTCGCCTCAGCAGGATTTATGTACCACTATCATGGGAGCGGGTCGTCGCCTCAGCAGGTTAATAGATGCATCTATGGTTCGTGCCGTCCGACCCTCGGCAGTGCACAATTTAAATATTTATGTTGGATCGGGCCGTACGCCTTGACATTTTCTATAACATATCCTCATGGAATCGTGCGTAATATTTGGCAAAAAGCCAATGTATCTATGAGTTTTCCCGATTTGAGTTATGACAATCTATTTGATGAGATCCACAATATCTATATATATGCTCCAGTTAACGAGGTAATTTCTAATGGAGTGTTTGAGTTCCTTGTAAAGAGGGAGATTTGTACCACGTGATTTATACTTGTTTATCTCATTTACTTACTCTGCCTCACATATATTTACCTCTTTACGGTACCTGATGCTATTGGACCACTAGTGAGTGTCGATGTCGACCCCTACTTACTACTCCTCCGGGGTTAGGCAAGATACTCGCCAGGTACACGTTGATTTACGTACTGATACTACACTTGCTGCACATTTTTTGTGCAGGTACATATATGTCTAGTGGCTTGTGAGAGCAGAGGCGTGTATACATGCAGGGACTTAGTGAGCTCCATTCCATATGTCGATTCGCAACCGACAGAGTCTCCTTCAGAGTATTTATATTTTTCCTGTCTAATCTATATTCCGAACAGATGCTGTATTTTATTTTACATTCCTAGTTGATGCTCATGCACTTGTGTCATCGGGTTTTGGGGGTGATTATGAGTTGTTCTGTATTGAAATTGTTAAAAATATTATTATTTACTGTAAACTCCATCTTTTACTATTTAATTGAAGGAAATATGGTTTCAAAAATATTAAAATGAGAACCAAATTAAATATTTATTGTTCACGACCTTCAATGGATTTTGGGTCGTGAAAAAACGAATAAGAAATAACACATAAAAATTTCAGGCATCAGTAGAAAGATAATCTCGTGAATGTTCTGACTGCCAGCGATATAACGCACGATTATGCTGAGGTCGTTCGGCCCTATTGTTTTAGACTTCAATACTACATAATATTATAAGTTAATTGTGCAGTACCCAATTTTCGAGTGCTGTCTAATAAGAAGAACCTAGTTCTTCTTGGTCTTGGTCTACTACTTACTACAGTTTGCAGAATAATTAAGCAGTAATAGTAAAGACACATGGATTTTTACGTGGAAAACACCTGGCTCAAAAGGTGAAAAAACCACGACCTACTCCTCAGTAGGATTTGCTCAAAACTCTTCACTAAACACTGAGCCAAAACGGACTTACAAAATAAACTCTTTTGTAATCCTAAGACTAACTCTAATCCTCTTTGTATCAACTAGCCTCTAGCTAATTTCTACAGATTTCAAGCTAACTCTAACTTGAACAATGTGTACCTATTACAATTGCTTCTATGAAAGCTGATAAGATACAATATTTAAACTCCTACTACAATCAACAAGACTTAGCATACAAACAATGAAATTGTTCCTTTTAGTTGAACTGTAGCCTTTGTATCGCACAACAATTCTGCTTGCAAAA
>ML251376.1:0-35126 GCA_005239495.1 Nicotiana undulata | reverse complement strand
CGTTTGTTGAGTCCATGATACAATTCTGATCCAACTCTTCCTTGGTAGACAAGTTTGATTGTAACTCAACTTCCTTCCTCTATTCCTGTCCTAGCTGAAATCAACTTCTGTCTTCTCTTTCAATTTGCAACCTTTTCATATTAGGAGACATTCTCTTAGTTCTGTGATATTTAGCAATCACTAATATCTCCTAGACTTGTACGATTTGTGATCCAACTACTTCAGTCAGAAGGGTGTGCTATGATGGATCTGGTTCAACTGGACACCTGTTGTCAATCTTCAAAACCCATTCAGTGATATGGGCCAACAGGCCCGATCCAGAATAATGTGTAGATTGTCGAGGGTCGAGCGGCACGAACCATAGATGAATCTATTATACAACCGAGGTGTTTGACCCGCTCCACAAGAAAGGAAGGAAATTATCGAACTATGAGACACGTACTTACAATACAGTACGTGTGTAGAAAGTGAATATAATCTTTACCGTTTCTTAAATAACTCACCAACAACTCAAAGTGATAAGGCTCGACCTAATATATACATATATTTCTAAATTAATTTCAATAATAAATTCAATAAATTAAGTCAGCAGAAAGAGTTCGAATAATTCAAATATTACATGATAAAGTCCTAAGTCTACCCAGAAATAAACATGCTTTAGCTACGCATGAACTCTCGTCACCTCATGTGTAGGTAGCACCCACAACTAGTATCACATACAATTACATCACCTAGGGGGTTAGTGTCCTACTCACAAGGTTAGACAGGAGACTTACCTCGCTCTGAAGTTCCATAACTGGCTCCAACGCCTCTCTAACACCTCAACTCAAAGACAAACATTTCGATTCTATCCAAAGAACATGTAAATCAATCAAAATATACTACAATGCTTACAATTTAACCATTTATAATAATTTCCAACTCCGCTCAAAAAGTCAAATAAAGTCTACCCACAGGCACACGTGCCCGGATTTTGAGAATTTTCGAAGATAAACTTTACCCTTAACACCACGAACTCAAATATATAATTTTTTCCTAATTCCATGTCCAATTCCATGGTAAAAATCCAAAAATACCAATTTCTAGGGTTCTGTCAAAATCTCACAATTTCTACTAATTTCCAAGTTTAAATCCTTATGAAATCCTTGAAATTAACTTACAATACGTGGAAAGTACTTACCTTGCAATAGATGATGAGTATCCTCTCTTGAAGAGATCCAAAAATCGCCCAAACCAAATGAAAATGTGAGAGAAATAGGCTAAGTCTCAAATTAAAATCACCCCATTGACGAGCGATTTTCGCACCTACGACATCTAAATCGCACCTCCGACTTCGCCTCTGCGAAAAAATCCATCGCTGGTGCGGTTACCTCTAAGCCCAGGTAAACGCGCTTCTACGGACCGATTTCGCTCATGCGTGACCGCTTTTGCTTTCAAATGCTCGCTCCTGCCACTCGCACATGCGGAGCCCTTCCGCTTTTGCGACTCCAGCTTGCCCAGCTCATTTCCGCTTCTACAGAATATTCTTCGCATCTGCGAGCTCGTAGATGCGGAACGTTTCCTCGCATCTACCGCCTCCCCAGCTCCAGCCAACTTGTATTCTGCAGCTTCCAGATTGCACTTGCGGTCTCGCACCTGCGGCCCTTTCCACGCAGGAGAGATTGCACCAGATCTTAGCTGCCTTAGCAATTCTTCCAAGTCCAAACTCGATCTGTTTAGAATCTGATTCACACTCGGGGCCACCAGGACCCCGTCCAGCCATACCATCGCATCCCAAAACATGACACGATCTTAGTCAAAGCCTCAAATTATGCCAAACAACATCAAAATTATGAATCGACGATCGAATCCTTTCTTTAAACTTTCAAACATTCAAACTTCGTCGAACTCATCCGAATTATGCATAATCATCCTGGAATGACGTCAAATTTTGCATGCGAGTCACAAATCACGATACAAACCTATTCCAAGGTTCGAAATTTAGAATGGACATCGATAACACCACAATTCATTTCAAATAAAACTTAAGAAATTCTTAAACTTCCATAATAGACTCAACCCGAACATACGCCCAAGTTCGAAATCATCATACGTACCTATTGGAACCTTTAAATCCCGATTTCGAGATTGTTTACTCAAAAGTCAAACCTTAGTCAACTCTTCTAACTTAAAGCTTCCGAATTTAGAATTTTCCTTCTGTAACCACTCCGACTTCTCGAAATTCAATTCCGACCACACATACAAGTCATAAAACATGAAGTGAAGCTACTCGAGGCCTCCAATCACCGAACGATGGGCTAGAGATCAAAATGACCGGTTGGGTCAATACATATAAACCACGTAATAAATTTAACTGTACCATTTTACGGGTAAACAATTTTCTTCTGCTTATTTGAATTCGAATAGTAAGATGTTGAAATCTATAACCTCTTTTTATCTCTTGAAAAAACTATCTTTTTAGCACCCCATAATGGTGTATTTACACGTTTGACATTTTCTGTTGAAGTGTATTTTGAGTGTTTTTCGAGTCCATTTCCTTAAGTTCTCTGCCTATCATAAGAAGAAAAGGTACTACTTTTTGTTTACAAACATGAAATAATTGAAAGAAGGTTTTCCCTTCGCGCCCAAAAGTTGATAAAAGTCTTAGTGATCATTTGACCACCCATCTGAGGTTGATCTGGTCTAATACAATTAGCAACAATGGTAAAACTGCTTACGTCGCTCAAGCATTAGTTTATCAATTCCTAACTTAAGACACGAAATTCTTGACAAAACTTATGCTACACTATATTCTCAAGATTAATAAAATAACTTTATTATTTGTTTAATATTGTTCTTATTTCTGTCCTCGAAGGCATTGCTCTCGGAGCCAGACTTGTCATTTCATTCGATTTTAATCGCTAAATCTTATTTCTAATCTTTTTTATTTATCATTTTTGAATCAAATCAGTTCTCTTGTCTATAAACAGCGTAACGAATTCAACTGTATTGTTGGATCAAGAAGCTGAACGGTTTTGAAGATTGACAATGGAACTCAGAGTTGAACCAGGTCCATCACTAGAGACATAGACACATGCAGAGTTAAGGGCACATGAGGTGCACAAGCAGGAAATAAACAAAATCTGTGATCTAAAGAGATATCTCCTGATCAAAAAGGTTGCAAATTGATAAGGAGATGGACTCCTTATTCAGTAAGAACAGAATCAAGATAAAGGAGGATTTAGGGAGCTGAGATCGACTAGAACTCTTCCACCAAGGAAGAGTAGCATCTGAATTCTAGTGAATCTCTTTGTCTACTAATCCTATATATTGTTCAGTGTTATTCTTGTACAGGCACGCACAAATGCAAAAGCAAAACAAGGATTGAGAGCAAAATTACCAAAGCAATTTTGCAAGCAGTTCGTGTGAGAATTGAGTGTGCGACTCTAAAGCTACTTGAACCATCTAGAAGCACCAGTTCCATCTGTTGTCTTTTAGTCTAGTTTATTTGTATTAGATGATTACAAATTGTACCTTTCATCTTTATCTAGAATCAATTGTAATAGGTACTGAGTGTTCAAGTTATAGTTAACTTGAAGTTTGTCGCAAATAGATAGAGGCTAGTTTTCCACAAGGGGATTAGAGTTAGTCCTTAGGTTTACAAAAGAGTTATTTTGTAAATGTTGTTTGGCTCATTTATTTAGTGAAGAGTTTGGGAAAATCCTACTGGGAACTAGGTCGTGGTTTTTTTCACCTTTTGAGCCAGGTGTTTTTCACGTAAAATTGATGTGTTCCTTTATTTCTGCAATTATTATTCCGTAAATTGTAGGAGTTGGAACACGTAGAAGAACATGGTCCTTCTATAACTAGTGCACGCGAAAATAGGACACCACACAAATCACCCTCCATCTTGTGTGGTATTTACGTATAGAACTTCAATTGGTATCAGAGCATGTTATCCTTGAAGAGGATAACACCTTAGGAAAAGATCAATATGAGTGCACCACCTGGGAATTGGGAAGGACAATCAACTGCTAGGCCACCACTCTTCAACGACCTGTACTACTCCTGGTGGAAGAATAGGATGAAGGATCACTTAATTGGAGAAGACTATGAACTATGGGACATAGTCACTGATGGCCCCTTGACCACTATGACTGCTGAAGGAGTAGAAGTGCCAAAAACAAGAGTTGACTGCACTGTCGAAGACTTAAGAAAATGGGAAAAGAACGCCAAGTCCAAGAAGTCGCTTGTGTGTGGACTTGGTCCAGATGAGTACAATAGGATTCAAAGTTGCACTACCGCCAAAGAAATTTGGGACACTTTGCAAGTGGCTCATGAAAGAACTGCACAAGTAAAAAGATCTAGAGGTACATTACTATATTCTCAATATGAGAATTTCTCGATGAAGGAAGGAGAGACCATCCAAGAGATGTACACTAGGTTCACTACTTTGACAAATGAACTAAAATCTCTCGGAAGGATTATTCTTGAAGATGACAAGGTTGAAAAGATTTTGACCAGGGTTTTTCCAATCTCTTGAGAGAGTAGGATCACTGTTATTAAAGAATCCAAGAACATGGAAACCTTCGGGTTGGATGAGCTAATTGGTAATCTCACTGCCTACGAACTTAGAAGGCAGACAATGAAGATGGATGCTCCCAAGAAGAAAAGAAGTCTGGAACTGAGAATCACTGAGGGAGCAGAACTGGAGAAAGATGAGATGGCTATGATCACCAAGGAATTCAGAAACTATCTCATTAGGAAAAAGGGCATCTCAAGAGGTGGAAACTATAACAAGGCAAAGGCTCCGGAAAAACCCACCAACGAGGGATGCTACAGATGTGGAAAAATTGGTCATCACATCAAGAACTGTCCTCAGTGGGAAGTGGAATGGAAAAGGGAAAGATCTGAAAGAAGGAGCCAGAAGAAGGAACTAGTTCATCCTAAGAAAACATCAACAAAAGCTATAGTTGCTGCTTGGGGAGAAAGCTCAGATGAAGAATCAGATGATGAAGATGGAGATGAACAAGCTCTCATGGATATTGGTGAATCAGATGAGGAATCAGAGGTAAGTATATCTCATCTCAAAAATAAGATTAAGTTCCTATCTAAAGAAAAACTCTCAGAATTATTACTTGACTTCTTTGATGATTCTGAAGAAATAAATAAAGAGAAGGAACAACTGTCTAAGGAGTGTGTAATGTTAAAAGCAAAGTTTAAGAACATGGAGCTCAGAGTAAGTGAATCCGTGAGTCAAAACATTGCTCTGAAGAAGCAAGTTCATCCACTTGAAATAAATGTCCTAGAGTTAAAATCTAAAAATTTAAAACTAAAACTAGGAACCAGTAAGAATACAACTGACAACTCTCAACTCATGTTAGAAGAAAATATAGGCAGACTAAATGATGAGTTGTATGAGAAAGATGAACAGATAAGAGTGTTGAAGGAGGAACTTGGTAAGGTTAAGCATGAATTGGACAGAACATGCAAATGGAATAAATCCTCTGATGCCTTAACATGGCTATAAGAAAATCATAGTAGCAGCAGAAGAGGACTTGGCTTTGGGAGTCAACTGCCTAAATGGGATCCCAAAAGCAAGTACCTCACAGTTCCCGAGAACAATATTTGTACCCACTGTGGTAAGACTGGTCACTATAAAATTGAATGCAAAAATGTAGGCCAGTCAAAAGAATAAAAGTTTTGTTCGAAAGAAAAAGTGGCTACCAAATTGGGCTAAAAAGAACTTAATTCATCCTTTTTCTTATAGAAAGGGACCCAAACTAGTTTGGGTTCCTAAGACTAACCCCTGATTTTCTTTTGTAGGTTCAAGTGAAAGGGAGTAGTCAAATATGGTACATGGATAGTGGCTGCTCAAAACACATGACTGGGAATAAGGAACAATTCCTTTCACTTGAGAACCTCAAAAAAGGAAATGTCTCCTTTGTAAATGGAAAGAAAGGTGAAATCATTGGGGTTGGTAAGGTAGATAAGGATGACACACGTTCCATTGAGAACGTTTACTTGATAGACGGCTTGAAATATAGCCTGATCATTGTGTCACAACTGTGTGACAGAGGTAACCTGGTTGCATTCACTTCTACAAAATGCTTTGTAATTAATCTTATCACTGACAAGATTGTTATGCAAGGAAAAAGAGTGAATAATATCTATATCATAGACCTGTCCACACTATCAGAAAACGATATAACATGCTTGAGTGTGATGGACAGTGATCCCCTCCTTTGGCACAAAAGACTTGGACATGCCAGTCTAAATCAACTCAACAAATTAGCCTCCAAGGACTTGGTGATAGGCATCCCTAACATTAAGTTCAAGGAAGACAAAGTTTGTGAGGCTTGCGCAAGGGGGAAGCAGGAAAGATCTTCCTTCAAAAGCAAGAAAATGATAAGCACCACAAGGACGTTGGAACTGGTCCATATGGATCTATGTGGTCCTATGAGAACATTAAGCCGAGGTGGTAAGAAATATGTAATGGTGCTTGTTGATGACTATTCTAGATTTACTTGGACATTGTTCCTAATATCTAAAGATGAAGCATTTGATATGTTTATGTCTTTTGTTAGAAAAATTCAGAAACAGTTAGGAAATCAACTTGCATCAATAAGGTCTGATCATGGCACTGAATTTGAAAATGTCAAATTTGCTGAATTTGGTGATGAACATGGCATAAATCATAACTTTTCTGCCCCCAGAACTCTACAACAAAATGGAGTGGTTGAAAGAAAGAATATGACACTTGAAGATATGTGTAGAACCATGCTTCTTTCTAGTAAACTACCTCATAGCTTTTGGGCAGAAGTTATAAACATTGCATGCTATATCATAAATAGGTGCATGACTAGAATACTTGTAGAGAAGACTCCCTATGAGTTACTTAAAGGGAGAAATCCCTATATATCCCATCTTAGGGCTTTTGGTTGTAAGTTCTTTGTGCACAACAATGGGAAAGACTCCCTAGGTAAGTTTGATCCCAGAAGTGATGAGGGATTATTCTTGGGATATTCTTCACATAGTAAGGCTTATAAAGTGTATAACAAAAGAACTATGTGTGTTGAAGAAAGTGTGCATGTTGTTTCTGATGAAACTAACATTTTCTCTAAGAGACAGGAACAAGAAGATGAAGAAATTAGGCTGGTCAGAAACTCAGACCAAACTGGAGAAACATTGGAAGATGGAACAGGTCCATCTACCCCGGGCAACTTGATAGGGGGAACTCAATAGCAAACCTCATTGGAACTTGTCCCTGACCCTGTTCCACAACAACAAGGCACTATAGGATCATCAAGTTATGACCAGCTGGTTGTAAAACCACACAGATATCAAAGTTATCACCCCATCAAGAACATCATAACTGATCTAACATGGGGAATCAAAACCAGATCCTCTTTGAAAAATCTGTGTGCTTTTGATGCTTTTCTATCCTTGATCAAACCCAAAAATGTTGCTAAAGCTTTGCAGGATGCAGACAGGGTAAATTCCATGCAATAAGAACTCAATCAATTTGAAAGAAGTCAGGTTTGGCATCTGGTACCTAGACCATTAGATAGATCAGTGATTGGCACAAAGTGGGTCTTCAGAAACAAACTTGATGAAGATGGAACTGTTTCAAGAAACAAGGCAAGACTGGTGGTTCAAGGATATAGTCAGGAGGAAGGCATAGACTATGATGAAACCTTTGCTCCGGTGGCAAGGTTGGAGGCAATCAGGCTCCTCATAGCGTTTGCGGCTTACATGGAATTCACCCTTCACCAGATGGATGTCAAGAGTGCCTTCCTGAATGGCTACCTAAAAGAAAAAGTATTTTTCAAGCAACCTCTAGGGTTTGAAAGCAAGGAGAATCCTGATCATGTGTACAAACTTGACAAGGCACTGTATGGGCTCAAGCAAGCACCAAGAGCATGGTATGAAAGGCTATCAAAATTCTTGCTTGAGAATGACTACAAGAGAGGTAAAATTGACAGCACCTTATTCTTGAAGGAAAAAGGTAAAGATCTCTTGGTAGTGCAGATATATGTAGATGACATAATCTTTGGGGCAACTTCTAAAAAACTAAGTAAAGAATTTGCTAAACTAGTGGGGAGTGAATTTAAAATGAGCATGATGTGTGAGATTAATTTCTTTTTAGGCTTACAAATTAAACAAAATTCAAATGGAACTATGATTCATCAGCAAAAATATGTGAAAGAGTTGCTCAAAAGAATTAAAATGGAAGACTCAAAAGAAATTGACACCCCTATCGCAACAACCACAAAACTAGATGCAAATGAACTTGGTTCATCTGTTGATCAAAAGTTGTATAGAAGGATGATTGGGTCCTTGTTGTATCTTACTACTAGTAGACCTGACATTGTTTCCAGCGTAGGACTTTGTGCAAGATTTCAGGCTAATCCAAAGGAATCCCACTTAACTGCAGTGAAGAGAATATTGAGATACCTAAAAGGCGTCACTGACCTCTGTCTTTGGTATCCTAAAGGTAGTAATTTTGATCTTGTGGGATATGTTGATGTTGAATATGCAGGTTTCTTGGTACACAGAAAGAGCACCTCAGGTATGGCACACTTTATGAGCTCATGTCTTGTCTCTTAGGCCACTAAGAAGTAGAATTCAATAGCTCTATCTACTGCTAAGGCTGAGTATGTGGTTGCAGCCTCACGTTGTGCTCAATTATTATAGATTAAACAACAATTGATGGATTTTGGCATAGAGGTTAGATGCATCCCTATATTCTGTGATAACACTAGTGCTATTAGTATGACAAAGAACCCCATTCATCATAAAATAACAAAGCACATAGATGTTAGACACCATTTCTTAAGAGACAATTATGAGAAGGGAATGATCTCTATTGATTTATGTGCTACTGATAAACAAATTGCTGATATCTTTACTAAAGCACTAAGTAGAGATCATTTTGAAAGGAACATATTAGAGTTAGGGATGGTTAAGATCACCTAATTGAACCATTTCAAAACAAAAATGAAAACAAAATGAAAAAAATATATATAAAAAAAATAGGCTAGGAATTCTGAAATTTGTGTAAATAATCAGAATAATCATTGCTCTGTTTCATGCTATAAACAGCATACTCTCTTGCCATGTAATAATATTACTCCTTGGTTACTAATGTTGTTTTTCTATTTTTTGAAAGTTGAGGCTCAATCAAGAGATTCCAACAAGATGAACCTGGTTCATCGCTGCTGGTTCATCTGACAGACGAGGTATGTGCTCACCACTATACACATATTGAAATATTAATAGTTAATCATGAGAAGGACTCTATCTATAACAAGCTCTTTCAAATTCTAGTATTTATCCTAAATTTGAACATGTTTCGTCTACCCAAAAGAGTCCAATCGAATTAAAGAGTCTAGATTATAGCGTAGTCATAACCGTCATTTTTTCACTGACATTTCTGAACCGATTAGACTTCTTCTTGACCCAAATTACACCCTTTGTGTATTAATTAACCACTCCTTTATAAACCCATCATCATTACTTATCTAAATCATCATTCACTTCTTCTCCTCAAATCATAACCGTCAAACCCCTTCCAACCTTCTGCTTAAACATCTTGATCTTAATCTTCATCCTTTCTTCAACAAAAAATCATCAATGGCGAATACTCCACCACCCGCTTCATCCTCCTCCACCACACCTGATGATACTTCTTCCACCATATCTCAATCCCATCCCACCACCCCTCAAAACAATCATGTTCCGTCTCCTCCACTCACCCCCGGTGTTCAACCTAGACCTAATCCAGAACCCATGATAAGACGTATCAAAATGCTCGCCAGAAAAATAGTGGCTACTGGCCTCTAGCTAAGAAATTAAATGCTAAGCTTCAAGCCAGCCAGGATCAAGAATCTGAGAACTCCAATGACTCCTTCAAGTCAACAACTAAGGGGGACTGAACAAGTATCATCAACTCCTAACACTGGGTCTGAGCCTGCACCCGTCATTTATGAAAATAGTTTTGTTTTGATTGGGTATGTGGTGGATATGGAAATTTCTGATAGGCGACGCAGAGGTGGTAAAAATAAAATTATGAAAGAAAATGAAAGAGAGGGAGGAGGAAATACTGTGAAGGGAACAGGGGTAGAAGGTACTCCATTGGCAATTTGTGGTACTGCTCTAGTGGCAGTTGAAGAAGGAGCCAAAGATTTAGGGGGGAAGTAACTCAGGAGAGGTTTCTGAGGGGTTAGAAAATCTTCGACATGCTACTGATGAACCTGGTTCATCCATTGAGGAAACCTTGCCTGACCTTATGATAAAGTTAGGGGAGAGTTATAAACCCAAAAAGAATAGGACACCCAAGACTAAGAAGGTTGAAACTCCAGTGCCGAGTAAGAAGAGAAAAGCCATTCCCTCTGCTGAAACTTCCATTCCTAGAGGACGTACTACAAGGAGTGCAATTAGGTAGAGTGAAGAGGAGTTGCAGAAAGCTTTGAAGGAGAGTAAGAGAAAGAGAGCTGAAAAAGGGAAGGCAAGCCTGTAGAGGTTGTTGAGGTTGACGAGATGGACCTGGTCCGTCAAGAAGAACAAATGGCAGATGTTGAGATTCAGACACCCAAACCCAAGAAAGCTAAGACTTCTTCCAAGAAGTCTGCATCTGTGTCTGCTACACCCTCAACTGTTGCAAAGAGGACTAGGTCTACACTAAAATCTAAGAAGGTTCAGATTGATGAAGAGGAAGATTAGAGTGGTGAAGAAGCAGAGGAGTCTGGTGGAGAGAAAGACAATTTGACAAAATTTGGGAAGCGAACAATTCTAAAGGGAAGACTATTGAAGGATCTGGAGGAGTCTGGCATGGTCTACCTATTGGACACTTTGGAAGTGTAGGGCTGGAAGGACATGGTCCTTCAGTTAGATGGCAGGCTGGCTGGAAGTGAGATTGTGGAGTTCATGGCAAATGTTGAGGTCAAGGATGTCAGAGTTTCCAGTCAGGTCAAGGGGACCAAAATCACCTTTGATGCCATAGAGCTGGGCCAAATACTTGGGATACCTTCTAAAGGTTATGATGATTATACGAGGCAGAAGTGGCCCAGCCTGGAAGGTCTTCCGTCTGCACTGCAAATTTCTAGAAGGTTCAGTGACAATGCTTAAGAGGTGGAACAAAGGGATGTGTACAAAAGCAAGATGAAGCCCGAGCACAAGGTGGTGTTTGAGTTCATCAACAAATGCGTGTTGCCCAGGAAAGAGAGAAGGCACATAGCAAACTATATGGGTTTAACCCTCATGGAGTTCCTGGACAGTGGAAGGCAAATCAACTGGCCCTATTTCATTATTCAGTTGTTGGACAGGGTGGTAAATGGATCCAAGACCCATGCCATCCCATATGATTTCATCCTAACGACTATGTTGGCTCACTTCAAAGTGCCCCTAAAGAAGGCAGAAATGGCCATTGTCAAGGACCATTTGGGAAGAACACGCTTCTGGCATGTGACTATATTGTGAATGTTCCTGACAATGAACCTGGTTCATCAAGAAAATTGCTTGTGAACAGCAAGGTCAGGGCGCTTGTACAAGAAGGTGGGGTTAAGGATGCTCAAATTCTTTGACTGAAGACCCGCCTTGCAGAGGTTGAGGCTGAGAGAGATGCTCTCAAAACTGAACTGTCCAAAGAAAGGGAGAAGAATGATGGGATTCTTCAAAATATGCTCTCCCTTCTCCATGAAAAGAACCCAACCTCCACCCCTTCCTAGCCTTAGGTGTCCGGTGACCTGTCTTCACCCCTCTATGACCCAGATTTGGGATTTTTTTTGCTATCTTTTGCTCATGATTGTAGTTGCCTTTATTTCTTTGTGTGTTTGGTGGATGAACTATGCTATTATCAATGGATTTTGTTGTTTCTTCTCTTATTTGTTTTGTCTTATTTTCTTTGATAATTTGCATTGTTGGTTCACTATTGATGATTAATCCATGTTTGCACTTGCAGTTGCCCCAGTGGCCATGAGTAATTCTTATAAATCTGGTAATTCTAACATTTTGTAACTTTTCGATGATGCCAAAAGGGGAAGATGAGCTATATTGAAAATGTGATATTTATAACCTAATGAACTTGGTTCTTTATGATAAATGCTTAATACTCTAAAAAGTGTCAATGTTGGATTAAAGTGATTACATGACTAAGCACAGAGTTTGTCATCATCAAAAAGGGGGAATTTGTTGGATCAAGAAGTTGAATGGTTTTGAAGATTGACAATGGAACTTAGAGTTGAACCACGTCCATCATTGGAGACATACACACATGCAGAGTTAAGGGCACGTGAGGTGCACAAGCAGGAAACAAACAAGATCTGTGATCTAAAGAGATATTTCCTGATCGAAAATGATTCAAATTAATGAGATGGACTCCTTATTTAGTAAGAACAGAATCAAGATAAGGTAGGATTTAGGGAGTTGAGATCAACTAGAACTCTTCCACCAAGGAAGAGTAGCATCTGAATTCTAGTGAATCTCTTTCTATACTAAAACTATATATTGTTCAGTGTTCTTCTTGTACAGGCACGCACAAACGCAGAAGCAAAACAAGAATTGAGAGCAAAATTACCAAGGCAATTTTGCAAGCAGTTCGTGTGAGAATTGAGTGTGCGACTCTGAAGCACTTAAACCAGCTAGAAGAACTAGTTCCATCTGTTATCTTTTAGTCTAGTTTATTTGTAGTAGGTGATTACAAATTGTACCTTTCAGCTTTATCTAGAAGCAATTGTAATAGGTATTGAGTGTTCAAGTTATAATTAACTTGAAGTTTGTCGCAAATAGCTAGAGGCTAGTTTGCCACAAGGGGATTAGAGTTAGTCCTTAGGTTTACAAAAGAGTTTATTTTGTAAATGTTGTTTGTCTCATTGATTTACTGAAGAGTTTGGGAAAATCCTACTGGGAAGTAGGTCGTGGTTTTTTTCACCTTTTGGGCCAGGTATTTTCCACGTAAAATTGTTGTGTTCCTTTATTTCTGCAATTATTATTCCGCAAACTGTAGGAGTTGGAACACGTAGAAGAACCTGGTCCTTCTATAACTAGTGCATGCAAAAATTGGACACCACACAAATCACCCTCCCCCCCCCCCCCCCCCCCCTTGTGTGGTATGTACGTATAGAACTTCATGTATCCTTTTAGGGGTAAACAGTTTGGCACCCACCGTAAGGCTTAGACAGTTGCGTAATTGAGTTGATCTTTGAATTTATTACTAACTTGTTTGATTTCTGTATTCCTTAGAAAAAATCAAATATGGCAGCTAACGATGTCAATATCTCACACAACGTTGGGGGACATGAGAATCTACCTCAACAGAAGGATCCTAAGAGAGCAGCAGAAAGACATCATGGGCCACCTCTAAGACAGGATCAAGTCATGACGGAATAAGAGCAGGCGTTGTCAGGCGCTTCCAAAAATGCAAATGGAGGTGGTCTGGTTCCTCCCGGCGTTCCAACAAATAAAAAGACTCAAAGAGTGATAATAATACCCCGAGGGGTGAGGTCGGCTTCAACGGTGCCGGGGGGGGACCAATAGCAGATATGGTAATGATAACGATAGTGATACCTTCAAAACTGAGCTCATGAATTTGTGAGGGATATGAACGAACGTATGGATCAAAACGTGAAGAAGTTTCACACCTGAATGGATCCGATTCCAGGCGCACCACCAGTTTTGAAGGGCCCAGATTCAAAAAAATATACTCATTTGTCGTTCAAACCTAGCACATCACCTGAGTTAATTCCGAAGATGTTCTAGATTCCGAACATACCAAAATATGGTGGGACTTCAGACTCACAAAAGAACATCACAACTTATACCACGAATGTGAAAGGGAACAATTTAGCTCAACATCAGATACAAATCAGTTTTGCTGAAGAAGTTTGGAGAAATCCTCATAAAGGAGGCCTTGACATGGTATTCTTTCTTACCTGAGCATTCAATTGAATATTTTGAAATGCTTGCAGATTCATTCACTAAGGCCCATGCCAGGTCTAGAAAGATCCAAGCTAGGAAAGCGGGCATATTTAGGATCGCACAAGGTGAATTCGAATTGTTGCTAAGATTCGTGATTAGATTCCATAAAGAGACGATGTTGTACCGGTCGTACCACACAAATGGGTAGCGGATGCATTCACAAAGGAATTGAATCCCAGTAGCTCCAACACTTTCCAAAACTTGAATGAAAGCCTGCTCGAATTTCAAGCGACTACATGGGTGGATGTTCATAACTGCTATGAGTCCAAAAAAGGATATAAGATGATCATCTCAGGTTCCCGACATCTATTTAGGGACGGGGCCTAAACAAGAACTAGGATAAGTTCAAAGGTAATTTTGACGCAGACCAACTATAACGACTTGACCGGTCGTTTTGAGAATTTAATCTCTGTTCGGTGGCGTAAGGTATTGAACATCTTCCCATTGTGTATATCGACCTGCGTTCATGGTTGGATTCAGTTACCGGATGATCCAAAATCGAATTGGAAGAATGACTTCAGTTTTGGAAGCTTAAGCGGTGGAATTTGACCGGAATTTTGACTTTTGTGTAAATGGATCCGGAATGAGTTTTGGGTAATGTCAACAGCTCTGTATGGTGATTTCAAACTCAGGCGCGCGTCCGAAATTGGATTCGAGGTCTGTAGAGTAATTTGAGGCAATTCGGCAAAAGTTGGAAAAATGGAGAAGTTTGACCACAATTCACTTTTTGGGATATCAGGGTCGGAATGTGATTCCGGGAGTGGGAGCAGCTCCGGGATATCAATAGGGACTTGTGTTCAAAATGTGGCATCATTCCGAGTTGAATTGATATGTTTCGGCACGAGTTTAGAAATTTGAAGATTTGAAACTTCATAAGTTCGATCTATTGTTTGATTCGTCGTTTCGGCATTGTTTAATGTGATTTGAAACCTCGAGCGAGTCTGTGTTAGGTTATATGACTTGTTTGTGTGTTTAGACGGGGTTACAGGGGGCCTCGGGTGTGTTTCAGATAGGCTTCGAGTCAATTTCCTTCTATTTTGGATTGCTGATGTCTGTTAGCTGGTTTTCTCTTTCGCGTTCGCGTCTGCGCCATCGCATTCGCGATGAGTAATTTTGGAGGAAGGAATAATTGTTCATCGCGTTCTCATTCTTCATTCCGCGATCGCGGAAGCCAACCTTGTTCTTAATCGGGTTCGCGTTCGCCTTCACCCTACGTGTTCGTGTAGTTATGCCATTCACCTTCTGCATTTGCGTACTACTCCACGCGTTCGCGAAAGGCAATTGCTGGGTCATCAGATCTTTCTTCTTCGCGTTCACATGCGTGATGTCGCATTCGCGATTCTCATCTGGTCATCTTTCATTTTCCTTCTTCGCGAGCGCGATTATTCTTCTGCGTTCGCAATGCACAAACATCTGGGCAGGCAGAATATATTCCAAAGATTGAGGGTTACGCCAATTTTATCACATTTTGACCTTTAGAACTCGGTTTTGGGTGATTCTTGGTTGGTTTTTCAAACAATTCGATTGGGTAAGTGTGATTGTTGTGATGCACGAGGTTTCTGCCGTGCGGTTGTTGATATGGGTATTTGCACGGGTTTCTGTCATGCCGTGTTTACTATTGATATGGAAAATGCAACTTGATAAGGAGGGATATTAAATTGAGAGTTACGCATGTGGCGAGACAAGGTGGGAACATGTTTATGCATGTGTGGCGAAACAAGGCAGGCATATACTTTACTATTGCACACGTGGCGAGACAAGGTGGGTTATGCCAGGGATTGTTTGTGATATTTGTGTTGGCCTGGGGGCATTCTTTGTTGTTGATATTGTGTACTGGAACACTTACTATATGAGTTTATTCGTGTTGAAATTGTGAGAAGACAATGTACGTGTTGCCCTTTCTTTCCTTATGCTTACTGGTTGTTGAATCATGTTATGACACCTGCACAAGCATACACGCAGTTAAGAACTATTATCGGATTAAGGGTTCCTTATTGTTGTCGAGTATAGATACTCTTGTTGTACTTACCGTATGGGTCGAAATGACCCAATTGGCACGCGATCCGTCCGTGTAGTTATTACTTGAATGAGGGCACAAGATGCCAAGTGTTAGGGTTCGAATATTGGGACCCGTGAATGGTGATTTGTCCGAGGTTCGAAACCTCGTGGAGACAACTACGAACTTGATGTATAAGTAGTGGAAGTGGTGGAGTCATTACTTGTCCTTACTGTTTATTTACATTTCAGATTTAGTTATGTTCTATTCACCATTTGTTTGTGTTATTTCATGTTTCTCTGTTGGTATTTGTTATTTTCCTCCCTCATCGAATTTTACTGTACTGTTAACCATAGTGCGCAGCCTTTAGTTGTATATCGTTTTTCCATTAATTATATAATTATACTTGTTTAGTTCATTAGACCAGTGGGCGTCTTGACTAGTCCTCGTCACTACTTCACTGATGTTAGTCTTGATACTTACTGGGCACCGTTATGGTGTGCTCATACTACACTTCTGCACATTTTGTGCAGATTCGAGGTTTTTCATAGCCGGTCGATCGATAGTTAGCAGCTCGATTGCTGTTGTGGAGACTAAAGGTAAAACCGCTCCAGCGTTCGCGAGTTTCAGAGTCACCGTCTTATTTTTGTTCATACATTGTTGTACTTATTTCCGAACATTGGTATTTTAGGAGTTATAGTGTAAAATTCTGCAAAGCTTATGACTTGTACTTACCAGGTTTTGGGAAGATATGTAACGTGTAGAGATATGTTTCAAAAATCACTTTAATGATTCTTATACTATGATTGATGTTTATTAAGAATAGGCTTACCTAGTCCTTAAGATTAGGTGCCGTCACGATACCCAACATAGGGGAAATTGAGTCGTGACAAGTTGGTATCAAAGCTCTAAGATCCGGAATGAGTTTTGGTTAATGTCAACAGCTCTGTATGGTGATTTCAAACTCAGGCGCGCGTCCGGAATTGGATTTGAGGGTCTGTAGAGTAATTTGAGGCAATTCGGCGAAAAATGAAATAATGGAAAGTTTGACCGCAGTTGACTTTTTGGGATATCGGGGTCGGAATGCGATTCCATTAATTGGAGCAGCTCGGGGATGTCAATTGGGACTTGTCTGCAAAATTTGGCGTCATTCCGAGTTGAATTGATAGGTTTTGGCACGAGTTTATAAGTTTGAAGATTTGAAAGTTCATAAGTTCGATCTAAGGTTTGATTCGGCGTTTCGGCGTTGTTTAATGTGATTTGAAACCTCGAGTGAATCCGTGTTAGGTTATATGATTGTTTGTGTATTTAGAGGGGGTAACGGGGGGCCTCTAGTGTATTTCGGATGAGCTTCGGGTCAATTTCCTTCTATTTTGGACTGCTGATGTCTGTCAGCTGGTTTTGTCTTTTGCGTTCGCGTCTGCGCCATCGCGTTCGCGATGAGTAATTTTGGAGGAGTTAATAATTTTTCTTCGCGTTCGCATTCTTCATTCCGCGATCGCAGAAGCCAGCCTTGTTCTTAATCGCATTCGCGTTCGCATAATTATGCCATTCCACTCTCCGCATTTGCGTACCACTCCTCGCGTTCACGAAGGGAAATCGTTGGGCCATCAGATCCTTCTTCTTCACATTCGCGCACGTGATGTTGCGTTCGCGACTCTCATCTGGGCAGCTTACATGTTCCTTCTTCGCGAACCCGATTGTTCTTCCGCGTTCGCGATGCACAAACATCTGGGCAGGCAGAATATATTCCAAAAATCCAGGGTTACACCATTTTTATCACATTTTGACCTTTTGAACTCGCTTTTGGGCGATTCTTGGTTGGTTTTTCAAGCAATTCGCGTGTTCTTCACTTTCAATTAAACATATTCCATGATTCTATTTTCATTTTTATTATTTAATTTGTGTTTTGGGGTTTAGGAAAATGTTGGTTTTTGAAGAAATTTTTCAAAACGAAATTTTATGATTCGAGGGACTAAATGGTATCGGAATTTGGAAATTTTTGTATGGTTGAACTCATTTTGGAATGGGTGTTCGGATTTTATAAAAAAATTCGGGTTCCGAGGTGCGGGCCCGGGGGTCGAATTTTGGGTCGATTTTTAGATCTTTGTAATGATCGAAACTTTATTATCCGGAATAGTTCCTTATAAGTTTTATGTGTGTTTTGAAGTTGTTCTAGTTGGATTTGAGCCGTACGGAGGCCTTTTCACCCGAGAAGTCCATTTTAGAGTACCGGGTTGTCGTCTTTGAGATAAGTATCTTTTCTAACCTTGTGTGGGGGAATTACCCCTTAGGATTTAAGTCTTCTATGTTGATTGTAGTCCGTGTACGCGAGGTGACGAGTGCGTGCTCGGACTTATTTGTGAAAAGTTGGCCCATTAGGAGTCTTAGGTCCTTATATTCACTGAGTATGAATTGTCCTTAGCATGATTGAATTTCCTAAATTCTAGTTTCATCTTTACTTTCTTAAATGTAGAATTTCTTACTTTTGGATTTACTCCTATTGCCTATTTGACTCCTAGTTGACTTATCTGAAGATTTTACTCCTTTTACTGTCATGCTATGTCTTCTTAACTGCTTATCTCTAATTGTACTTATCTTCATCTCATCCTATAATTGTTTGGTCTTAACTAAGGTTAAGACTATTTTCAGGATTGCTTGTCCTTAAGTAGAATTATTGAATACCCTTGAAACTGCCCGACCTTAAAGGAAGTTGGGATAGACTATACCTCAGTTGACTTACTCGTACATAGAGTTATCGGATTCGTGTTGATTTCTTGTTGACCCATGCATTTAGGTACGACTGTTACATGACATTTTCCTCCTTGATGAGTTGTTCTTAATATGCCTAGCATTCCTTATTGTGTTTATTACTTGTGAACAAACTTTGCCTTTCTTGTGGGCGTAGGTTTTTGAGTCGATATATTTACCGTTTCTTGTATTATTGTCACTGTTGTTGTTGTACTTGTTGTGTGATGCACGAGGTTTCTGTTGTGCAGTTGTTGATATGGGTATTTGCACGAAGTTTCTGTCGTTCCATGTTTACTATTGATATGGCACATGCGGCGTGATAAGGCGGGATATGAAATTGAGGGTTGCGCATGTGGCGAGCCAGGGTGGGAACATGTTTATGCACGTGTGGTGAAACAAGGCGGGCATATACTTTACTATTGCACATGTGGCGAGACAAGGTGGGCTATGTCAGGGATTGTTTGTGATACTTGTGTTGGCCTAGGGGCATTCTTTGTTGTTGATATTATGTACTGGAACACTTACTGTGTGAGTTTATTCATGTGGAAGTTGTGAGGAGACAATGTACGTGTTGCCCTTTCTTTCCTTATGCTTATTGGTTGTTGAATCATGTTAGGACACCTACACAAGCATACACGCGGTTAAGCACTATTATCGGATTAAGGGTTCCTTGTTGTTGTCGAGTATAGATACTCTTGTTGTACTTACCGTATGGGTAGAAATGACCCAATTGGCACACGAGTCGTCTGTGTAGTTATTACTTGAATGAGGACACAAGATGCCAAGTGTTAGGGTTCAAATATTGGGACCCGTGAATGGTGATTTGTCCGAGGTTCGAAACCTCGTGGAGACGACTACGAACTTGATGTATAAGTAGTGGAAGTGGTAGAGTCATTACTTGTCCTAACTATTTATTTACATTCTAGGTTTAGTTATGTTCTATTCACCATTTTTTGTGTTATTTCATGTTTCTCCGTTGATATTTGCTATTTTCCTCCCTCATCGAATTTTACTGTATTGTTAACCATAGCCTTTAGTTGTATATCGCTTTTTCGTTAATTCTATAATTATACTTGTTTAGTTCATTAGACCAGTGGGCGTCTTGACTAGTCCTCGTCACTACTTCACTGAGGTTAGTCTTGATACTTACTGGGCATCGTTCTAGTGTGCTCATACTACACTTCTTCACATGTTTGTGCAGATTCCAGGTTTTGCATAGCCAGACGATCGATAGCTAGCAGCACGGTTGCTGTTGTGGAGACTCAAGGTAAAATCGCTCCAGCGTTCGCAGGTTTCAGAGTCACCATCTTATTTTTGTTCATACACTGTTGTTCTTATTTTCGAACAATGATATTTTAGGAGTTATAGTGTAAAATTCTGCAAAGCTTATGACTTGTACTTACCAGATTTTGGGAAGATGTGTAATATGTGGAGATATGTTTCAAAAAGAAATTAAATAATTCTTATATTATGATTGATGTTTATTAATAATAAGCTTACCTAGTCCTTAAGACTAGGTGCCGTCACGATACCCAACGGAGGAAAAATTGGGTCGTGACACCAACGATCTTATAAAGGTCATTTCTTGCCATATGAGAGAACTGAAGGGTACCGGGGAACTGGTCGGATATGAACTGGTCATTTTCTAGATCAGCAGATCGCTGCAAGAAAAGGACGTATCGGGGAAAAAGATTCCACATATCCCATGTTTAGATTGCAATTCATTATTAGCAGAGTGGAGTTGGTATTGGCGATGAGGAATATCAAAGAAGCGTGAAGCCTATCAAATTTGATCCCAGCCAAAGGGATCCTAAACTATGGTGCGAGTATCATGGGACTCACGGCCACAAAACTGAGGATCGCGGCATCTGCGCGTAGAGGTGGATACGTTGTTGAATGAATGACCATCTCCGAGAATTTTTAAGTGATCGGGCCAAGATCAATTACGTCCATTACTGGTACAATGCACAACCCTTGAAAATAGGAGAAGACCCTCCTCGATTGACTATCAACATGATTTTTGGAGGGAACGAAATCAATGGCGTAAACTTCTCGGCGTCCAAGAAGGCAAAGGTATCAGTGACCCACAGCAAGAGACTCCGGGAAGTTGCCGAAAACTATATCACCTTCATGGAGGAAGACGCTCATGGACCTCTTCTGTCGTATAACGACGCATTGGTAATCTCTTTAATGTCCTAGATTTCAACATTAAGCGTGTTTTTGTTTACCTAAGAAGCTCAGCCAACATCGTTCAATGATAGCGATGTAACAATCAAAGCTAACTAGAAGCATCATTCCGACAAAAAAAAAACCTTGTCGGGTTCAACTTGGCAAGTGTAGAAACCCTAGGAGAGATCTTGCTGCCCATGAACGCCGAAGAGGAAACAAAGATCACCTTATTTGAAGTGGCAGACGGCGACATTGACTACAACATAATCCTCGAAAGTCCATGGTTACATGAGATTAAGTTCATACCATCGACATATCACCAATGAAGGAAATTCCTGAACCCAGAGGGAATCAACCAAATAAGAGGAGATCAACTAGCAGCAAGAGAAATGAACACAATGTCGATTTCTAGAAGTAAAGGGAGGATCCCAACAAATAACAATTATAGGAATCGACACCTGGTCCTATGCCAAGATAAGATGATAAAGTCGAGGAGTCTCCGTAATCCCACCAAGTACCGAGATACTTTCAGGTAATGGAAGAGACAGACGCAACCAAATCCACGGCAGAAGAACTCAACTGGCTTTGTTCGAAGAATTCTCGGAAAGGCAGTTTCACTTGGGAACATGACTCAATCCCCAACTCAGGTGAGGATTTATTAATTTCCTTAAAGCTAACATTGATTCTTTTGCATGGTCGCACTCGAATATGACAGGTATCCCACTAAAGGTGGTCGTGCACAAGCTAAGTCTGGACTCGAGCTTCCCTCCTGTAAGGAAAAAGAAACGCCCAATCGCCGAGGTCAGAAATAGGTTTGTTAAGGAAGAGGTAACTCGACTACTTGGCATCAGTTAAATCAAGGAGGTAAAGTATCTCGAATGGTTAGCTAATGTAGTAGTGGTTCGGGAAAAGAATAACAAGTTTTGAATGTGCGTAGATTATAAAGACTTAAATAAGGAGTGTCCTAAATACTCGTTCCCATTGCCAAACATTGATAAACGATTGATACAACGGCTGTGCACGAGTTAATGAGTTTCCTTGATGCCTATTCTAGGTATAATCAAATCAAGATGAACCCAGAGGATCAGAATAAACTCCGTTCATAACAGTCTTTGGCACGTATTGTTATAATGTGATGTCATTCTGGCTTCAAAACACCAGAGCCACTTATCAGAGGATGATGAACAAGATGCTCGAGACACAAATAGGTAAAATAATTGAAGTGTATATATATCACATGTTTCTCAAGTCTTTAAACGCAGATGATCATTTAAAGACCTCCAAGAGACCTTCGACATCCTGAGGAAGCATAACATGAATCTCAACCCGGAAAAATATGTGTCCGGGTTGGTTTCAGTAAGTTCTTGGGTTTGTTGGTCTCACAGAGAGGGATCGGGGTAAATCCCGATAAAATCAAAGCCATTGAGAACATCTGGACCAGCTAACGAGCGTATAAGAAGTACAAAGGTTAATTGGAAGATTGGCCGCCAAGCAAGTTCATCTCTTGATCCTCGAAAAAGTGTCATCATGTCTTCTCACTTCTGAAGAAGAAAACAATTTTGAATGGACTATAGAATCTCAACAGGCATTGAAAGACCTAAAAATTATCTATCAAGCCCCCCGCTACTATCATAACCAAGGGAAGGTGAACAATTGCTAATATACATAGCAGTCTCGGAAGTAGCGATAAGTGTCGTTCTAGTCCAGGAGGATGAAGGTACGCAATTTCCTGTCTATTATGTTAGTAAAAAAAATTCATGAGCGGATACTCATTATCCACACCTCAAAAAGTTAGATTTAGCTCTCGTAGTCGCCTTCTGAAAGTTAGACCTTATTTTCAGTGCCACTTGATAGTCGTTGTGACAACCTTCCCCCTTGCAAAATTTTATTCACAAGCTTGAGTGGCCAGGAAGATTGGCTAAGTGGACAGTCGAAATTAGTGAGTTCGGTATTGAATACAAGCCTATGACTGCGATCAAATCGCAAATTTGGCTGACTTTGTGGCCGATTGTAGTCCCGAGTTATTGTCCCTGGCTGCTAAAGAAGTGGTGCTAGT
This sequence comes from Nicotiana undulata, assembly GCA_005239495.1. NCBI lineage: Eukaryota > Viridiplantae > Streptophyta > Magnoliopsida > Solanales > Solanaceae > Nicotiana > Nicotiana undulata. Next base: position 12,198 of record ML251376.1, on the reverse strand, counting down.
GTCGGAAACGACATCAGGTGTTTGGACCTTGTTCACGGACAGATCTTCAATGCAAAAGAGTCTGGGCTCGGGGTGATACAAATTACGCCCTCAGGGGAAATCCTGAGGTAGGCCATTAAAACTATTCGGTTACCTAACAATGAAGTTGAGTATGAGGTTTTGGTTGCAGGACTCGAACTGGCCCGAGGACTTGGCTCCGAGGTCATAGAGATCAAATGTGATTCCCAGCTAGTAGTAAACCAATTGTATAGTATTCTCGACACAAAGGAGAAACGCATGATGTAGTATGTGAATAAAGTCCAGGCATTGCTTGCACAATTCAGGAATTGTCAATCACATATATTAGATAAGAGACCGTGAGGGAGATGCATTGGCTAATCTAGGGTCGTCTACAGATATGGAAGAATCTGACTCTGGTACTGTCGTTAAACTTCTGAATTCGGTACTAAATGTGGCCGGCTATTCTGAAGTAAATAAAACCAACCTATCTGGGATTGGAGGAATGAGTTCATCGAGCATCTTCGACATGGCAAGTTGCCCGAAGACCCAAAGGCGTCCCGAGCACTACACACCAAAGCGGCTCGTTATTGCCTCATGAGTGGGCAATTATATAGGAGATTGTACCAAGTCCTGTTGACCTGATGTTTAGGAGCTTCGGAGGCGGACTACGTAATGAGAGAGGTCCATGAAGGAATTTGCAGGAACCATTCCAGTGTAGATTTATTGGTACTAAAGCTGGTTAGGGCAGGATAAAACTGGCCCCAGTTGGAACAAGATGGAAAGGCGTTCATTCAAAAATGCGACAAGTGTTAATTCCATGCACAATTGGTGCACTAACCAATGGAACTCTTGCATTTGTTACGTTCGCCATGGCCATTCGTGAAATTAGGGATGTATATAGTTGGTCCGCTGCCACCGGATCCCAGAAAGGTAAGATTCCTTTTAATTTTAACCGGTTACTTCACTAAATGGTTTAAAGCATGTCGTTACCAAAAGATCGATGAGCGCGAATTGAGCGACTTCCTGTTGGAACACATAATTTGTCGATTCGGAATACCGAAGGAAGCAGAAGTGGATGCGCTTCTCCGAGGATGTGTCGGCATAAGCAGAATTTGGATGGAGGAGCAGGGAGTTGCAAATGCAGGAGGTTTAGCGCAGTAGCGGAAGCGCAAAAGTGGTTCCGCAAGTGCGAGAGGATTGACTGTATAAGTGGTAGGCCAGAACTTAAGTGGAACATGCAGATCCAGGATTTTAACCCCAAATGCGACACCGTAGGTGTGGTGATTTGGACCGCACATGCGGAATCGCTGGGCAGAACATTAAATATCGAGGGTTTGCTTATTTTTCTCATCTTTTGGAGTTGTGGAGCTCGGTTGGAGACAATTTTTGGATGGCTTTTCATCACAATCGAAGGGGTAAGTGATCCTTACTTGCTTTTGGAGATAGACATTGGTTACCCATAGATTATTACACCTAATTTTCATGATTTAAAGGTGGTTTTGGGGTGTTTTGACTATGTTTTGGAGAGTGAGATTTGATGAGTTGATGGTCGATTTGAGGTTGGAACTGGAAGAAAAATATATATTTGGACTCGTATCAAAATGGGTATTCGGAATGAGTACGGGCCCGGATTGACTTTTTGGTTGGCTTACCGTAATTGATTCAAGATATTAGCTTGGGGTTATTTCCTTAGATTAGTGCTGAAAAAGACAAAGGCAGCGATAATCTAGATAATTCCCTAGCTGATAAAAGGCAGCAACACATCGGAAGCAACCTTTTGCAAATTGAACGATGCTTGCTTGCCTTATTAAAGTTGATGTTGCATACAAGTCAGATATGTTATAGTAGTAACATATTATTATTCGTATTATCGTAATATTAGTTTTTTAACAAAATTATCCAATTATTAAAGTATTACAAAGCGTCAAAAGCCGTTGAAAAGCATGTTTCGAAAGGGAATAATAAAGTCAAGTGATCAGGTCCTTTGCCTTTGGTCAGTTCACGTGCTAGCGGCTTCCTGTTTATGCCTTTGTTTAGTTAATAGTTAGACGTATTGTATGTTGAAATTCATTTTTTGAACTGTAAGTTAATTGCCTATATATAGTAGTCAAACTCTCCACATTAATATTTTCAATACGTATCATAATTCCTTTTTATTTAATTTATTTTATTAATTTGTTTGTTTCACATTTGGGTTTCTATTGAAAGTTCAGTTTGAATTGTATCAAATATATTTAATGGACATGATTATACCAGTAATATTTTCACAAAGGGGGGCAGAGGGATAGAAGTTTAAACATATTCTACGGTGTTACATCTGTCGTTTAACACAATAAAGAAAAACGAAAAACAAAATGCATAGACCTTCAATATTTATTTAGCAAGTAAAATAGGGATAAATACAGAAGCATGCTGAAACTGGACCCCTGGTGGTAGACATGAGACTCATTTATCATTGAAAAAGAAAGGTAACAAAATGACACAATAGCACATATCAGCATTTTGGTTCCAAGCAGTGACCATTTTCCTTAGTAGAATGATATATTATTATATTTAAAAATAACTAAACTTTAAAATTTTCATTTTATTCCTAATCAGAAGTATTTATAGACACACAAATATTATGATCTCATAAATCTTTTACTCATTAAGTTTAAGATCATAAATTTCAAAAATTATTTTTTTCTTAAATTTTATGTCACATCAGTTGAGAAGAGGGAAATATTATTTTGTGAAATGTTAAACAAGTACTCCCTTCGTTTCAATTTATGTGAACACGTTTACTAGGCACGAAATTTAAGAAAAAATGAAGATTTTTAGAATTTATGGTCTTAAACAAGTCAAAAAAAGGCCCAGAGTATTTGTGTGGATATAAAAGCTTCTCATTAAGGGTAAAATTGTATTGTTTTCAAATTTAGAAATGAGTTAATTTTTTTGGAACAGACCAAAACGAAAATAGGTTCGCATAAATTGAAACGGATGGATTAGCTAAGGTTAAGGCCAGAGGATGCTTCGTTTCTCCACCCCAGAAGGCTCCTATGAAACCTCTTCTCATCTCAAATTTCTGACCTTTATAACAATCCTCCCCACACTCTCATTTTCCACTCAACTCAATATTCTCCCTACTTTGAATTCTTTCAAGAATTTGAATATATATTAGCTGAAATTAGCATTAAAAATGGCCTCACCACAAGAGAATTGCACAACACTTGATTTGATAAGACATCATCTTCTCGATGATGTTGCTTTTATGGAATATTACTGCTCCGAACCAACCACCCTTTATTCCCAAAACTCCTCCTCTTCTGAATCTCTGGACCAGAGTTTCTCTTTTGAACCAACTCTCAACTACGCTGACACAACACAAAATTCCAATCTTGAAATCTCAAGCTTCTTTAACAATTCAAAAACAGAGTTGTCAGCTGCGCGTAGCATTTCGAAATCTCGGAACCAAACAAGCTTTAAAGAACGCAAGCCTTCTCTGAACATTGCGATACCAGTGAAGCAACAGAAAGTGGAAGAAGTTCCAACCGAGAAGAAGCATTACAGAGGAGTTAGGCAACGGCCATGGGGGAAGTTCGCAGCAGAAATCCGTGACCCGAACCGAAAGGGGACTCGGGTTTGGCTAGGAACCTTTGACACTGCTATAGAGGCAGCCAAGGCATATGACAGGGCTGCGTTTAAGCTTAGAGGTAGTAAAGCAATAGTGAATTTCCCTCTCGAAGTTGCGAACTTTAAGCAGCAAGACGATAATGATGAGATTCAGCCATTGGTGAACTCGAGCAGGAAAAGGGTGAGAGAAACAGAGAATGAGGAGCAACTCGTTATCAATAAGGAAATGAAAATAGAAGAAGAAAGAGTCACTACTACAGCGGCTCCATTAACGCCGTCAAGTTGGTCGGCGATTTGGGACAGTGGAGATGGGAAGGGTATATTTGAGATGCCGCTGCTTTCCCCATTGTCTCCACATATGGCTTATTCTCAGCTTGTCATTATATAATCAAAAGGAAAACAGTATATATACATACATATCATGCACCTGACCGTAAAGAAAGTCTGAGGTGATTCCCAGAATTGGGATTAGGACTCAATAGAAGATGTGTACAAGAGGGGTGTCTTTGAGTCTTGAATTCTTTTCAATTTCATTGATTAAGTGTTATTTCTTGTAAATATGCAATCAGTCAAAAAATTTGTTCACTTCATCTATTCAATTGATAAATGGAATTCTGAAACATATAAATTAGGTTGTCTCTGGCAACATAATTGCTGCTGAAAGGATATGTAATTCTTCTCTCTTAAGAGAAAGTTTGTATCTTCCTGAATGTTCCATCGAATTTGATCAAAAGTCATCCCCCTCGCACGATTCGGTTGAAACTACTTTGTGTTACTTTACACAAATAGCTAGTTTATACATTGATTATGCACAATTACACACATAATACGTTAATTATGTTTATATTACGCCTCGGCCATCGGGCTTACGCCTCGGACACGCCCAACGCCTAGCGTATTGGGTTCACCTAATAGAACTTTATGTAATTGTATATTATTAACCTTGTAAATTCTCAAATTTTCTTAATAAATCGTTGACTATTCAAAATTACTTTTTTCTTAATCATAAATCATTAAGTTGAGAGTATTTTATGTCATAATTAAAATAAAAATTATTGTACGTTATCCACTACGACTGCGATGATAGTGAATTTAAATAAATCTTTCATTTAAAAAGTATTTATTTATTAACTTTTGTTATGTCTTTACTATATAGTCTATAATGTTTTTATAATTATTTTTCTAAATATTTTTTTTCCACGTTTACGAGATACAATACTTATTAATTTAATAGCTCAATATTAACTAGTAACTATTTATAAATAATTAGTTATCATGGTATTGTATGGTGAATTATGTGTCACTTTATTAACTTGTTGAAATTTAAAAAAATAAATGATGCTAGAGAATCATGTTGAAATTGTGAATTATGCTTTTATATTTATTCTCGTTTAAATAGAAAGCATATTAAATAAAAGGAGTATTTTAAGAAAATATCAAATTATAATATCTAAATTCTTTAAAGATTCATTACTCCTTAAGAGATACAATAAGATTTCGTATCGAATACATTACTTTTGATATTTGAGTTGTAATGACGTTGCGGCTAATTTGCATATGTCATACTTTTCGTATTATTCATAGTTGAATTATACTTTATAAATATTTTAAATAGATTATTTGTTATAGTTTTGTGATTTTTAATGTAATTTTCATAATTATTTTTTATTTTATACTATTTTAAAATTATTGAAACTAATAAAATTTAAAGATTCGTGGGACTTACGCCCCATATCTCAAGGTTTACGCCTCGCCTCATCAAAGATAAAACGCCTCGCCTCACGCCCCGCCTTTTAATACATTGTTTGCCAGTTGCATGATGCTTGCTTGCCTTATTGAAGTTGATATTGCATGCAAGTCAAGTATGCTACCTATGTCATATTATTACTCCTATTTTATTTTTTAAGAAAATTATCCAATTAAATAAATAATACAAAGTCGTTGAACGGTATGTTTAAAGGGACAATATAGTCAAGTTATCAGGTCCTTTGGTCAATTCACGTGCTGTGTTTTATGTTAACTGCTAGCAGCACCTTCCTATCTATGCCTTGGTATAATTTGTTGCGTACGTACTGATAATATGACTTAGAAGACATATATTGTTGGACTTTTAAGCCATTGGGCTTTAAAGACTAAGAGTGTGAATTGGAAAATGGTGGGAAATAAAATGGAGGGAAATGAAAATTTGAATCAAGTGAGCTTCGTCATGAACTTTGTACCACATTGGTGAAAGACAATTACACTTGTGTGTATAAATATAGGATCACTTCTTAGAGCTCTTAAAAGGAGTTGAAGAGAATGAACCCTCGCGTCGTCGTCGTCGTCGTTCGGCTCGGCTTCGGAAAATGATTAATAAGATTATTTTTTTAGACAAAATTTATTTAATTAATTATTTAATAATTAATTAAATGCCAGTCAGTTCATTAACGGAATTAACTGGAATATCCAAAACGCTGAAACTGTCTTTACCTTCTGAACATATACCTCTTTCTGAACAGACATCACACCTCTTCTGATAATTGCCTATAAATTTCGAGGCATGGCTTCCTCTTCACTCACTGAAAAATCGAGAATTTCCTTTTGGAAAAATACTGCATTCTACTTCGCAGTCTCTCTCTCAAATTCGTAAGTGTGATTTTGCTCCGTTCTTTGAGTTCGTTGGTATCCTGCAATAGTGGCAATATAAACTGCAGGATACCAACGAACTCAAAGAACAGAGCAAAATCACACTTACGAATTTGAGAGAGAGACTACGAAGTAGAATGCTGTATTTTTTCAGAAGGAAATTCTCGATTTTTCAGTCAGTGAAGAGGAAGCCATGCCTCGAAAATTATAGGCAATTATCGGAAGAGGCGTGATGTCTGTTCATGAAGAGGTGTCTGTTCAGAAGGGAAAGGCAGCTTCAGCGTTTTGGATATTCCAGTTAATTTCGTTAATAAACTGGCTGGCATTTAATTAATTATTAAATAATTAATTAAATAAATTTTGTCTAAAAAATAATCTTATTGATCGATCATTTGACAAATCCAAATCCAAATTCAAAGCCGAAGTCGAGCCGAGCGATGACGACGACGCGAGGGTTCATTCTCTTCAACTTCTTTTAAGAGCTCTAAGAAGTGAGCCAATATTTATACACACACATGTAGTTGTCTTTCACCAATGTGGTACAAAGTTCATGACAAAGCTCACTTGATTCAAATTTTCATTTCCCTCCATTTTATTTCCCACAATTTTCCAATTCACACTCTTAGTCTTTAAAGCCAAATGGCTTAAAGTCCAACGATCCCCCACATGAATGGGAATGGCTGTAACAAGAATGATCATAGATGAAAGATGTGTGATTTACAAGTAAGGATTAATTGCATCTGGATAAGTAGGTTTCCCTTTGAACTTTCCGTAGTGAACATATGTCGGATATACTCGGTCAATCGGTAGATCTGATATCTTTGAACCGTCGAACTTTAGTGTATACCTAGACAACCATATGTCACACAAACAACCCTTAACCGTCTTTTGGTTCTCATTGTTGTGTTCGTTTCAGCCATGAACACCGCCTGGTTTCATAAGTGCGTAGAGAATTGGCCTTACAGAATTCTCATTGAAGCGGCTTCCACTTCACACTTACATAGGTGATTCCTAAACCTGTAATCCTTTAGATTGATACCACATCAAACTTAGGTAATCATTAAAGAACGTGTAAAGTTCTATCCTTGTTACTGAACATTGTCTTCATCACGAGAAGGGACCAAAGATTTTACTTTGACAATGTTGAACCGGTCAATCACAACTTTGTTTGAGCTCCTTGAACCTAGATCTCGGAATATCCAAAATTCTAGGTAGAGTTACCGCCATGATGACTTGTCCTCTGCCACAGTCCCATTCCCTTAGATGATTTCTCAACTCCCTCTCTAGCTAGGTCTTTTGTAATCGGATTCGCCACATTATCCTTTGATCTTACATAATCAATAGTGATAATTCCACTAGAAAGTAGTTGTCTAACGGTTTTATGTCTTCGTCATATATGACGAGACTTTTCGTTATACATAACGCTCCCTGCCCGTCCTATTGCAGCATCACTATCGCAATGTATGCATATAGGAGCCAAAGGTTTTGGCCAGAACGGAATGTCTTCTAAGAAATTTCGAAGCCATTCAACTTCTTCACCGGCCTTATCCAAAGCTATAAACTCTTATTCCATTGTAGAGCGAGCGATGCACGTCTGTTTGGAAGACTTCCAAGATACTGCTCCACTACCAACAGTAAAAACATATCCACTTGTGGACTTTGTTTCTGTTGAGCCGGTTATCTAATTTGCATCACTATATCCTTCGATAACCGCAGGATATTTATTGTAGTGCAAAGCGTAATCTTGGGTATATTCCAAATATCCCAGAACTCGTTTCATTGCCACCCAGTGATGTTTGTTGGGATTATTTGTGAATCGACTAAGTTTACTTATTGCACAAGCTATATCAGGACGTGTACAGTTCATGATATACATTAAGCTTCCCAATACACGAGCATAATCCAATTGAGACGTGCTTTCACCTTTATTCTTTACAAGATAATGGTTTAAGTCAATTGGAGTTTTTGCACTTCTAAATTCCAAGTGTTTGAATTTTTCAAGTACCATTTTCATGTAATGTGATTGAGACAAAGCCAGACCCTGAGGAGTCCTCTGGATTTTAATTCCTAGAATTACATCGGGCACTCCTAAGTCTTTCATATCAAACTTACTAGCAAGCATTCACTTAGTATCTTGAATGTTAGCAATGTCTTTGCTCATTATTAGCATATCATCAACATATAAGCAAACAATGACTATATGATTTGGAACGTTCTTAATGTAAACACATTTATCGCATTCATTAATCTTAAAGCCATTTGACTTCATTGTTTGGACAAATTTCGCATGCCATTGCTTGGGTGCTTGTTTTAGTCCATAAAAGGACTTAACAAGTCGTCACACCTTCTTTTCTTTTCCCGGAACCACAAACCCTTCAGGTTGGTTCATGTAAATTTCTTCCTCCAGATCACCATTTAAGAAGGCTGTTTTTACATCCATTTGATGGATTTGAAGACTATACAAGGCGGCTAACGCTATTAGCATCCGAATGGATGTAATTCTTGTTACCGGCGAGTATGTGTCAAAATAGTCAAGACCTTCTCGTTGTCTAAATCCTTTGACAACAAGTCTTGCCTTGTATTTGTCAATAGTACCATCGTCTTTCATTTTCTTCTTGAAAATCCATTTAGAACCTAAAGTTTTGTTCCCTGGAGGAAGATAAACCAATTCCCAAGTGTGGTTGCTCAATATGGATTCTATTTCACTATTGACAGCCTCTTTCCAATATTGTGCTTCTGAGGAAGACATTGCTTCCTTGAAGGTTCGAGGCTCATTTTCTAGCAGAAAAGTCAGAAAATCTGGACCGAATGAAGTAGATGACCTTTGACGTTTACTTCTTCTCGGATTTTCCTCATTAGGCATACCATCTGTTGTTCCTCCCGAGGTCATTTTGACTTTTGGTAGGACAATTCACTTTCCTTTTTATACGGATAAATAGTTTCAAAGAATTCAGCATTATCTGATTCTATTACCGTATTAACGTGGATCTCAGGATTTTCTGATTTATGAACCAGAAAACGATATGCCTTGCTATTGGTTACATATCCAATAAATACACAATCAACCGTTTTTGATCCTATCTTCACCCTTTTAGGCTTAGGAACCTGTACTTTATCTAAACACCCCACACTTTGAAGTATTTCAAACTGGGTTTCCTTCCTTTCCACTTTTCGCACAGGATGGACTGTGTTTTACTATGGGGTACACGGTTGATTATTCAGTTTGCTGTAAGTATAGCTTCCCCCCACAAGTTCTGTGGTAAACTAGAACTTATCAACAAGGCATTCATCATCTCCTTTAATGTTCGACTCTTTCTTTCCGCAATTCCGTTAGATTGAGGAGAGTACGGGGCAGTTGTTTGGTGAATAATGCCATTTTCCAAACATATTTGTTCAAAAGGAGATTCATATTTGCCACCCCTATCACTTCTTATCATTTTGATCTTTTTGTTAAGTTGTGTTTCAACTTCATTCTTATATTGCTTGAATGCATCAATTGCTTCATCTTTACTACTAAGTAGGTAAACATAACAATATCTCGTACTATCGTCAATAAAAGTGATGAAGTACTTTTTCCCATTGCGAGATGGTGTTGACTTCATGTCGAAAATATCTGTGTGAATTAAATCTAAAGGATTTGAATTCCTTTCGAAAAACTTATATGGATTCTTGGCATACTTTGATTCCACACAGATTTGACATTTTGAGTTAATGTAATCAAATTTTGACAATACTTCCAAATTAATCATTTTCCGTAAGATTTTATAATTGACATGTCCTAAACGAATATGCCATAAATCATTTGACTCCAACAAATAAGAAGAAGCTGAAATTTTATTCATACTGTCAACAACCATTACATTTAGTTTGAAAAGGCCCTCCGTGAGGTAGCCTTTTCCAACATACATTTCATTCTTGCTTACAACAACTTTATCAGAAATAAATACACATTTGAATCAATTCTTCACAAGTAAAAAAGTAGAAACTAAATTCTTCCTAATAGTAGGAACATGGAGAAAATTGTTGAGCGTTAACACCTTGCCGGAAGTCATCTTTAGGGATATCTTCCCATAACCTTCAATCTTGGCTGTTGAGTTATTTCCTATGGAAATATCTTCTTCGGTACCAGCAGTAGAGTAAGTCGCAAATGCTTCTTTGACATCACAAACATGTCGAGTGGCTCCGGAGTCAATCCACCACTCCTTTGGATTTCCAACTAAGTTGCATTCCGAAAGCATTGCACAAAGATCATCAATATCATCATTCTTCTCCACTATGTTGGCATGTCCCTTCTTCTTATCCTTTCTTCGAAGACGACAATCAGGGGCTTTGTGACCAACTCTTCCACAGTTGTGGCAATTGCCCTTGAATTTCTTTTTGTTCTTCTCCTTATTCTGTCCATAAGATCTCTTCCATTTCTTACTTTTTGGAGCAGTCTCCCCAACGATATTAGCTTCCATGATCATTGAATTTCCACGAGACTTCTTCTCGGATGTTTTGTTGTCTTTCTCAATCTTGAGACGAATCACAAGATCTTCCAACTTCATTTCTTTGCGATTGTGCTTAAGACAGTTTCTGAAATCTCTCCATGAATGAGGCAACTTTTCAATCATTAGAGCCACTTGAAATGCTTCATTCACGACCATACCTTCAGCAATAAGGTCATGAAAAATAAGTTGAAGTTCCTGAACTTGGGTTCTCACAGTTTTGTTGTCTATCATTTTATAGTCTAGAAACTTGGCAACCACGAACTTCTTCAAGCATGCATCTTCTGTCTTGTACTTCTTCTCAAGTGCTTCCCATAATTCTTTCGAAGTATTCATTGCACTGTACACATTGTACAAGTCATCCTCTAAAGCACTTAAAATATAGCCTTATCAAAGAAAATCTGCCTACTTCCACGCCTCAACAATCATGAATTTTTCACTGTCCGACATGTCCGCAGCATGCACTGGAGGCTCTTCACTAGTGAATTTCTGCATACCAAGTGTGGTAAGCCAGAAGAACACCCTTTTCTTCCATCCTTTGAAGTTGGCCCTAGAAGATTTCCCGGGCTTTTTTGCCGGTGGAAAAGTAGTCCGGCTTGACGAGGCTATCGTCGTTGTCACAGCAGTAGAAGAATTTCCATTATCAATTGCCATTTCTCACTGTCAACAACAAAAGAGTTCAATCAATGGCAAAACCAGAACAGTAAACAATACTGTAATTAACAATAAATAGTATGTATAATAAATAAAAACCGAAGTTTTTATATATACTGTTTCACAAAAAACGATGAAGTTTTTATGTTCTTCAAATGGTTTTCTGAATTTCAAAACTCTGATGAAGCTTTTATATCTTCAAATCATAATAATAAAATTCAGAAGGAGTAGAAAACCACAGGTTTTAATCCCCACAAACAGAATACATAATAATATAAATATAATTTCCTTAAGATTGTTAATAATTTGTATAGCTGTAAAATAAATAAAACAGTAAACTTTCTGAAAATACAGAAGCAGAAAGTTAGTAGAAGTAGAACATCAAAATAAGTTCTGAAAACAGTATAGGAATAAATCGAGTCCACTGAATACACAGTGTGTCCTTAAGGAAATTATTTGTCACGACCCAAAACCGGTCCAGGTCGTGATGGCGCCTAACGGCGAGGTTAGGCAAGCCAACGAACAACAATAACAAAGAAAATGTGGAATACAATAACAACAGAGGATAAGGCCGTAGAAACAAGCTGAACCACAGCTAGGCCCAATACATATACAACCCCGATAACTACAACAAGTGTGTGTCAGGACTAGTGTCACAGTGTCAACCGGCGGCTACATAGATACAACAGCAGAAATACATATACAAAATATACAAGCCGCAGTCTGGAACAAAAGACTGAGCAAAAATGAAATTGGGAGGCTCCAGAGGTGCTGTCAGGAAAACGCCAAGAAGATAGCTCACCGTGTGGAGCGACGCCGT
>ML251372.1:51977-65630 GCA_005239495.1 Nicotiana undulata | reverse complement strand
CATGTAGAGTATACTGGGTTATACATGGGATACTGGTCATACCTGGCATATTTTGTTTCATTATCTGATAAAACTTTGAACATGTCTAAATTCTGTACGCTGTCTTATTATAATTGCTGAGGTTTAGTCCGTCACTACCTCTCAACCCATAGTGTGGGTCCGTTACTTCTGAGTTAGTGTACTCATGTTACCTCCTGCACCTTGTGTGCAGATCCAGGTACATCGGGACCCGGTAGTGGTTGCTGAGCGACTGTCAGAGTTTCTTTCGGAGTCGTCGAGGTAGCAGCTGGCGATCGCAGCCTCGTCTTCTCCTTCTTTATTTTCCTGTCGCATTTTTATTACTTTAGACAATGTTGTCTATTTTGTGTTTTGACATTCTTATGTTGTAGTAGCTCAAGATTCGGTGACACTAGATCTGGGATCGAATTTTTAATTATGTTTTAAATGGTGATAAATGTTTAAACGGATTTTTAATGACACTTTTGGCTACTAAATTTATGATTTTTCTGAAAATAACTTTAATAAAAACGAAGTGTGTGGCTTGCCTGATTCCACGACAGGCGCCATCACGACCGGGTATTTTGGGGTCGTGACATTGCTCCTCCCTATATATCACCCTTATTACACCTGTTGAGGCGTGCAACCCGATGCCACCTGTCCACCCTTATTACTCTTTGTTGCGGCGTGCAACCCTCTCCCACCAGACATATCGTATCAGTTTATTTATTTATGAAAACCTTCACAATTCAAGCCAAGCCTTTCACAACATTTTTGTCTCAACAATTGTAAACAGAAAATGGTATAATTCATAAACTTCAACAAATATCATTCCATAATGAAACCAACCAGAACATATGTAATTATCGTAACACTGTCATCCAACTCAATCTTTATATATCCTAACAAAACCAAGGGAACATACAACCCTTCTAACACATTTGAAACAATACTTGACAATAATTTAATGAAACCAAATAGCCATGTAAGCCTCAATGATCATCAAGCAATTAAGCCAGGAAGCAAATAATTGGAAACGGGGAAAGGGTCATGTTAAACAGACAATTTGGTAGTGTATAGGTACTCTTCACCTCACCTATACACCACACACATGAAAATCACATAACAATCAAGTAGGGGATTCCTATTCTCTCAAGTCAAGGTTAAACCAAGCACTTACCTCGATCTCACAAGCAATTCCCTGCTCTAACACTGCCTTTCCTTTAGAAATTGCTTCTAATCTACTCAAATCTAATCACAATTGGTTCAATGTCATCAATCATAGCTTAAAGGAATCAACTTTATTTAAAAACTATGACTTCCCTATGTTTTCTTACCAAAATACAAAAATCGACCCTGGACCCGCTTGGTCTAAGCTCGAGGTTCGAACCAAAACCCATTTAACCAATCTCCCCCGAGCCCGGATATGCAATTCGTATTGGAATTCGACCTCAATTCGAGGTCTAAATCCCCAAATTTTGAAATTCCTAAGTTCTACCAAAAAACCCAATTTTTACCATGAAAACTCTAGAATTTTGGTTGTAATCTTGTTAAAAGTTGTTAAGAATTGAAAAGAATTAGTTGGAAATCACTTACCAATAGTTTGGATAAGTTTAGGTCTTTGAAAAATCGCTTATGGAGGTTTAGGGTTTGAGAGAATTGAAAACGAAGTGAAAAACCCGTCAAAAATCTGATTTAACAGGTTGCGAGTCTCGCATTTGCGAACCCTGTGATTTTCGGGATTTATCGCAAATGCGATAAAAAATTTCGCATTTGCAACAAAGGGGCATCTCGCATTTGCGACCCCAAATCTCGCATATGCGAGATCTAGGGATGGCCCAGGACTTCGCAAATGCGAAGCCTGATCTCGCAAATGCGAGATCAGACTTCGCATTTGCGAAGTCCTGGGCCATCCCTAGATCTCGCATATGCGAGATCTAGGGATGGCCCAGGACTTCGCAAATGCGAAGCCTGATCTCGCAAATGCGAGATCAGAGGCCTGCAACACCAGACTTCAGATGTTATGAATTTTTTTCTAAGTCTATACACTCTGTAGCCTACCCGAAACTCACCCGATCCCTCGGGGCTCCAAACCAAACATGCACGCAAGTTTAAAAACATCATACAGACTTGCTCGTGCGCTCAAATCATCAAAATAACATCAAAATCTACAGATTTAACCTCAAAACTCAATATTTCCTCAATAACACTCAAATTTCTAACTTTTCAACCGGATGTTCGAATTACATCAAATCAACTCCGATTCTCATCAAATATCACAAATAGGACCTAAATATCATAACAAACTTGTTCCTGGCTCCGGATCCAAAATACGGGCCCGATGTCATCAATTTCACATATGATTTCATTTCTTTTTTTCTTGAATTAACTAGCAGAATAATTTTCTTCAAAAAATATTTTCTAAGGCTAGGGACCTCGGAATTCAATTCCGGGCATACACCCAAGTCCCATATCTTATTGCGGACCTCCCGAGATCGTCGGAACACAGATCCGGGTCCGTTTACCAAAAATGTTGACCAAAGTCATCTAAAACCAAAATTTAAGTGTAGAAAATACTATTCTCATATTTTCACATAAAAACCTTCCGATTTCACGCCCGGACTGCACACACAAATCGAGGTAACTAAAATTAGTCTTTTTATGGCTAATTAGCCTAGAATTAGGTCTAAATTGATAAAATGACCCATTGGGTCATCACAATCTCCACCTCTAAAACAAACGTTCATCCTCGAACGGACATAGAAAATTACCTGAATTGGCAAATAAGTGTGGATATTTACTCTGCATGTCTGACTCGGACTCCCAAGTAGCTTCCTCAACGGGCTGACCTTTCCACTGCACTCGATTTGAAGTATAACTCTTTGACCTCAATTGACGAACTTGCCGGTCTAAAATGGCCACCAGATCCTCCTCATAAGTCAAATCTTTGTCCAATTGGACATAACTGAAATCTAACACGTGGGACGGGTCACCATGATATTTCCGGAGCATAGACACACGGAATACCGGATGAGCTGAGGATAACCCTGGGGGAAACGCAAGTCTATAAGCTACATCCCCCTCTCTATCAAGAATATCAAAAGGCCCAATGTACCTAGGGCTCAACTTACCCTTCCTTCAAAATCTCATAACACCCTTCATGGGTGATACCCGCAACAATATATCTCTCCAACCATGAAGGCCACATCTCTAACCTTACGATCAACATAACTCTTTTGCCTAGACTGAGCTGCACGAAGTCGCTCCTGAGTAATCTTAACCTTATCTAAGGCCTCCTGCACTAAGTCTGTACCCAATAACTGAGCTTCTGCAAGCTCAAACCATCCAACTGGCGATCTACACAGTCTACCATATAATGCCTCATAGGGAGCCATCTAAATGCTCGACTAATAACTACTATTATAGGCAAACTCTGCTAACGGCAAGAACTGATCCCAAGAACCTCCAAAGTCAATTACACAAGCGTGAAACATATCCTCTAAAATCTAAATGGTACGCTCGGACTGCCCATCCGTCTGAGGATGGAATGCTGTGCTCAATTCAACTCGGGTACCCAACTCACGCTAAATTTCCCTCCAAAAGTGCGAGGTAAACTGCGTACCCCGATCAGAAATGATAGACATGGGCACACCGTGAAGGCGAACAATATCCCGAATATATATTTCAGCCAACAACTCCGAAGTATAAGTACTTGCCATTGCAATACAATGTGCTGATTTAGTCAGTATATCCACAATAACCCAAACTGCGTCAAATTTCCTCTGAGTCCGTGGGAGCCCAACAAAGAAGTCCATAGTGATACGCTCCTACTTCCGCTGAGGAATCTCTATCTGCTGAAGCAAACCACCGGGTCGCTGATGCTCATATTTCACCTGTTGGCAATTTAAACAACGAGCCACATAAGCAACGATGTCCTTTTTCATCCTTCTCCACCAATAGTGCTGCCTCAAGTCCTGGTAAATTTTGGCTGCACCTAGGTGAATGGAATACTTAGAACTGTGAGCTTCCTCAAGAATCAAATCACGAAGGCCATCAACATTAGGCACACATATATGACCCTGCATCCTCAAGACACCGTCATCTCCAACTGTAACTTTCTTGGCACCACCATGTCGAACTGTGTCCCTAAGAACCATCAAATGTGGGTCATCATCATGCCGCTCTCTGATACGCTCAATTAAAGAAGACCGAGCGACTATACAAGCTAAAACACTGCAGGGCAAAATATCTAACCTCACGAACTGATTTGCCAAAGTCTGAATATCTAAAGCCAACGGTCTCTCCCAAACTGAATACATGCAAGGCTTCCCATACTCACCGAATTCCTACTCAGAGCATCAGCCACTACTGTCACGCCCCAAAACCAGGGAGCACGATCGACGCTCAACCGAGTAAACCCGATTGAGCAAGCCTGTTAGGTTTCATCCTACCCAATCCAGTTTATGAATAATTAAGAGATAAATTATATCAATCATACTTTATAATATCTTCATAAACTTCCATTTTTTTTGTTTTCATTAGCAGTTTCAACCATGATATCCAGAATATTACAATTAATAGATACAAAGGAAACATTCTGCCAAATAACAATATTTCTAGTTCAAAATTTAATACCCGACACCACCCACAATCTATCTACGGAGCCTCTAAAGATGGAAAAGACAAAGTGACCCTGCCGGCGACAAGGCCCCGACTATACCTCAAAGCGTAACAACATAAGCAAAATAAATGTGACATATTCTATACGTAACCCCGGAAGGAAATGGGGATCACCAAGACTGTTGCGGTGAGAAAGAGAAAGCACCTCTACCTGCGATCAACGCTACCAGCTTCAGAGCCACCTACATCCATTAAAAGATGTAGCGCCCCCGGCAAAAGGGACGTTAGTACCATCGAATAGTACTAGTATGTATGAACAAACTTTACTCTAAGTAGAATTAAATAGCACACAAGTATAAGACAGTCATGGAAATCAAACAATGTTGCACAGAAATACAGAGAACATAAGTGAGAGTCTCATAGTTTCTTATTCCGGTTGCATTCACCCTTATTACACCTCAACATACCACCCTTATTCCTCCTGTTGCGGCACGCAACCCGATCCCACCGCACAATCACATTTCACCCTTATTTCTCCTCAATATACCACCCTTATTTCTCCTGTTGCGGCGCGCAACCCGATCTTACCGGACATAGTTTAAATAAGCAACAACAAATCAACAACCCAATTACAAGAATTTCTACCACCAAGAGTATGAGTTCATAGCAACCGTAGAACCATGTGAAATCAAGGGGCACAATAACCTTTACAAAAACAGTGAGACATGTAAGGTACGCCATAACCATTTAACTTAATTAAATCAGTTCACATTTCTTTCCCCTAATTTATTACATAGTCCTTGGCACTTGGTACATTTAACAATTGAGTTTGTTACCCTTTTCTTTCATTCAGTAGCACTATCCTTCATATCGATAAGTTCCAATATATGATGAATTTTGCACATAAAGGGATAAGCATAAAGAAACATGATTCACAATTTCAAGTAACATGGTGACATGGTAACCAACTAAGACAATCAGAGAATAGAATCTTACGCCTCAAAACATTAGAACAATCAATTCAAATATGACCAAGCAAGGAACTCACACCAAATGCTCGGACACTAGCGTGATGATTCTACAAAGATTAAAGTTAGCCATACATACCTCGACTGGCTCTTATCCCTAACTCTGATGACAATTTCTGGAATCCTTTATCCCTTTCAATCTATTTAATAAAATTGCACAATTAAATCTTTATTAGGAATTCGATCATCATCCCAGCCCATTTGGGTATTATACCTAAAATCAAGAGTTTGTTAAGGTCCCATTCCCCATTTCTTCATATTTTTGTTTTTACTTTCCTTTACCTAGTTTAGAATCCCATGCATGTAAGGTCTCTATCCCCATTCTCATGAACTAACCTATCCATGGCCCATTTTAGTTGTAACAATGGAATTTAAAGTTGGTGCAGTAGAAACTTACCTCTTTGAGTGAGGAAGATTGAACCCTATTTGATTATTCCAAGCCCTTGGTGGTAATTGAAGATCAACTTGATGGAGATGGGAACCTTCTCTCTAGAACCCTCTCTTTTCTCCCTCTAGATTATCAGGAAAATGGTTTAAAATGGTGGGGAATGGGTGTTATATTGATCTAGGGTCGGGTTTAAAAATAAGAAAATAGGGTGCCCGACTTAATTACACCTGTTACGGCGTGCAACCCGATCCCACCTGTCCACCATTATTACTCCTTGTTGTGGCTTGCAACCCGCTCCCACCAGACATATCATATCAGTTTATTTATTTATGAAAACCTTCACAATTCAGGCCAAGCCTTTCACAACATTTTTGTCTCAACAATTGTAAATAGAAAATGGTATAATTCATAAACTTCACCAAATATCATTTCATAATGAAACCAACTAGAACATATGTAATTATCGTAACACTGTCATCCAGCTCAATCTTTATATATCATAACAAAACCAAGGGACCAATCAACCTTTCTAACACATTTGAAACAATCCATGACACTAATTTAGTGAAACCACATAGCCATGTAAGCCTCAATGATCATCAAGAAATTAAGCCAGGAAGAAAGTAATTGGAAATGGGGAAGGGGTCATGTTAAACAGACAATTTGGTAGTGTATAGGTACTCGTCACCTCACCTATTATCATGACCCCAAATCTAACTGGTCGTGATGGCGCCTATCGTGATACTAGGCTAGCCAATTCATTGAAAATAACATAATGGTTTTCCATTTGATACATAAAATATCCTATTTTTCATAACAATTTCGTTTCTTAAGCATTTCAACAATAATAATAGCCAACGATGTCTAAAACACAACCCCAACACCTGAAGTCAGCCGTCATGAGCATCTAAGAAGTAATACAGCCTGATACTAATTCCTTACTACAACAAGTCTGGGAAGTACAGTAAAATGACAGAGTAGGAAGGAGAACGGGTAAGCTATGGACGCCGAGAAGCTACCTCACAATCTCCGAACAATGCTCCAACTGGGGTAGCTCAACTATCGCTCTGTCTCGGTACCTGAATCAGCACACGAGGTGCAGGGAGTAGCGTGAGTATGCCAACTCAGTAAGTAACAACCATAACTAAAGACTTGAGTGCATTGACGAGCATTTAAAGATCATGTAAGGCCATATAATAAGCAACAATGAAAATAACTTTAATCGAATCAGAAATCTACATTTCTGAATATTTCATAAAAATCTCCACTTTTCCATTTAAATCTCGTATAAACATTTGTTTAACGTTTTCATTAGAGGCTTAGTATAAAAAGAGTGAAAACAGTAGTTTTGTAAAAATATCAGCCCCTTAGGCACAGTGTCAATCACAAATAAAGCCTCTCGGGCAAGCTTCTCAGTCACTCGTGACTCTACTCTCATAAGTCAATGCTCACACTCACCACTCTCCCTCAACAGGTACAATATAACAACCGCTGCGGCATGCAGCCCGATCCATATAATAACCCACTACGACGTGCAACCCCATCCATAATAGGAGCCCGCTGCGGCGTGCAGCCCGATCCATAATAGTTGACTGTGCTCACTGGGGGTGTACAGACTCCGGGAGGGGCTCCTACAACCCAAGCGCTATATTTCCGCGGCTTGCAGCCCGATCCAATATATATATCTCGCTGCGGCGTGCAGCCCGATCCATATATCTCGCTGCGGCGTGCAACCCGATCCATATATATATATATGTATATAGTGCTGTGACGTGCAACCCGATCCCTAACTATCCTCACAAGTATGGATCTCGGCCTCACTCAGTCATCCTCACAAGACACTCGGGCAACTCATCACAAATCACGGGGACTCAGCCCAACTCACCACAAATCACAGGGACTCAGCCCAAATTATCTTTC
The DNA here is from genome assembly GCA_005239495.1 of Nicotiana undulata. NCBI lineage: Eukaryota > Viridiplantae > Streptophyta > Magnoliopsida > Solanales > Solanaceae > Nicotiana > Nicotiana undulata. The sequence continues at coordinate 57,677 of ML251372.1, read as the reverse complement.
ATTATTCTAAAACAGGGTGATAAACAGTAATAAACAGTGAACATGTATAAAGCATGACTAAGTTTATATTTTCTATCAAAATAGTGTGAGGACAGTAGTAAAAATACCCCTGAGGGTCTAAACAGGTCGGCACAAGGCCCCAAACATGGCGTACATCCCAAAACATAGTATAAATATCTAAAATACAAGATATCATATGATTTCAATTCAATTAAGCGGCTTAATAGTCGCTACGGGACGGACCAAGTCACAATCCCTACAGGTGCAAGCCCATAGGTCCATCACCTATCATGTGCGTCACCTCATTTATCAAAACAATATAAAATACCGGGGTTTGATACCCTCAGGTCTAGATTTACAATCGTTACTTACCTTAAACCGGCCAAAATACTAATCCGTGACGCCTTTGCCTCTCGAATCGACCTCCAATTGCTCCGAATCTAACCAAAACCAGATTAATATCATCAATATATGCCATGGGAACAAAGCCCAATCAAAAATTATCAAATTTAACAAAAAATCCCGAAATTGGTCAAACCCGACCCCCAGGCTCACGTGTCGGAATTCGATTAAAATCACATCACAAGAATCCTCATCCTTCCCCGAGTCTATACATACTAAGAACATCAAATCAGACCTCAAATGGCCCCTTCCACAATTCAAAGTCTAGAATCTCAAGCCCTAATCCCTCACTTTTAACCCTAAATCCTCATATATTTCATGTAAAATTAGGTAGAAATCATCATAATCGAATAGTGAGTTAAGAATCCTTACCTCAGGGTGTTATCCCATGAATCCCTCTTCAATTTTCTCTTCAAAAGCTCCAAACCCGAACACAAATGGTGGAAGAATGACTAAATTTCACGAAGGCCACTTTATATACTTTCTGCCGAGGGAAACCGCACCTGCGGCTCCTTTTTGTTCGCACCTGCGGACTCGCACCTGCAGTCCCAGGTGCGCGCCTGCGGAAAATCATTAAGTGGGCAAATCTCGCACCTGTGCTCCACCTACCGCACCTGCGGCTTCGCGGGTGCGGTCATTCTCCCACATCTGAGGCTCCTCCTCCAGCCTAGCCAAAACCGCATCTGCGATCCTCTCCCCGCTTCTACGGTCTCGCACCTGCGGTCCCCTAACCGCAGGTGCGGTTACAACAGAACCAGCAACTTCAGCTGCACTTTCCAACTTTCAAACTCCCCGTTAGCTATCCGAACTCATCCCGAGGCCCTCGGGACCTCAACCAAAAATATGAACAAGTCATAAATGACTACTCGAACCCTCGGAACACCCAAATAACATCGAAACATCAAATCCACCCATGATTCAAGCCTAAGGACCTTCAAACTTCCAACAATCGCCAACGATGCCAAAACTAACCAAACCTCGTCCGAATGACCTAAAAATTTGCAGACGCATCCAAACTGACACTAGGAACTCGTTCCAACTTACGGAATTCCATTTCGACCCCGATAACTAATTTTCCACTGCCGACCGGAATTTGCCAAAAACTCAATTTTGCCAATTCAAGCCTAATTCTACTCCGGACCTCACAACCACATTCCGAACACACTCCCAAGTCCCAAATCACCTAACGAAGCTATCCGAGCCATAAAATCCATATTCCAGGGTCGTTTACCTAATAGTCAACTTTCGATTGATTTTTCTAACCATTAGGCCAACTTAGGAGACTAAGTGTCTCATTTCTCACCACGACCGCTCCGAACCCGAACCAACTGACCCGACACAACATAAATAGGTTATACAGCACATGATAAAGCAGAAACAGGGGAAACGGGGCTAAAATCACAGAACGACCGATCGGGTCGTTACATTCTCCCCCACTTATACATACGTTCGTCCTCGAACGTGCCTAGAGCTGTTCCAAAAACCGCCAAAAATTTCCATGTAACCTACCATGCACATTACCGGGGGTGATCCCATGTCACCGTATAGGTCCAATAGCACGACACAGTTGAAATTTCTAAATCCAACCTTACCCATAAACCTTAGAACCAAATTTCCACTTCTGAAATAATTTACAAGATCATAATTCCACAACTATAAATGAATAAGTTTGAACACGCTGTATCAAGCCATATCCGTAACCCAAGATGTAATTGTTTAACCAAAAAATACGATCTTTTGACTAAAGCTTAATTTAGGATAAACTCGGGTTACTGATAATCGAATTAGAAAAATAAAGAATAAAGTAGCAATAGTTTCGAGAGCAATATGCAAAGAATAAAATAACTTAGTATTCGAGAAATCAGATGTCCCTATTTGTTACATTTTTATCCCTTTTATAGGGATATTCTCCTAGTACAACGTTTGTATTTCTATCATGATAGCCTATTTAATGCTTAATTATTACATTAATGAGGCGTTACAATGGTGAATAGTAACTGTTATTTTAGGAATTACATAACGTACAAGACATTGATTGTTGATCTTCGAATCGGCCCATTATTGTGTCCGGATTCGTTGTGACCGTGTCTCTTCTTCTTTGATGATCTTTCCGCGGCTAATTCCTTGCATTGATCGTACCTTTTTATCCCGTGTCCACGTGTGATGTTTTATTTGGTCCACCTGGCTGGCTGAGTCATCCAAAATTTGTACACGTATGAGGCTATATTTTTTACCAATACAGATAGTCCCCCCACTTGCCATGTATTGAGCGTATAATACTTGGTAAGTGGATACTCATTTATGGCGGGAATATTTTGCCGCCGCTTTACCTCGAAACCTTGTATTCTTTTATGGGCGCATGCGTCGTACATCACTTCCATTTAATGCTTCTTCCACGTGTTCGTTTCTGATTGGTTCTAAAACGACCCGGCGCCTTTTAGGGCTTTTTGCGGCTGCATCAGTCCCGAAGTGACATCTTTAATTATGACTTTCCATCATTACCTTTCCAAGTTTCGACGGTCGCCATTAGGTATAAATAATCGTCTTCTTTTCTTCCTTAGCACGAAAAACTTCCATAACTTAATCTTTTCATTGTGAAAGAATTTTTTCTTTGCTTTTATAAATATGTCTTCCTCAGGTCAACCTGAAAAGGATATTGATGTTGAAGCTTTGGCTTCTTCTTATGCTCCGTCTAGGAGTCGGAGAGGTGGCCGACTAAGGAGCCTGGGACGTACCTCTACTAGAGGTTCTTCCTCTCCTTTAATTTCCCCTTCCTCCGCTAGGTCGTTGTTTTCTCCGAGAGGTAGATCTTCCCATTCTGTTTCTAGGAACAAGGATGATTTTCATGAACCCAGAGTTGATGAAATCATTCCTGCTGAGATAGTCTTCCCAGATGTAAATTCTCCTATCGCCGAACAGGCTTCTTCTTTAGATAGCGTCGAGAAATATGCTACCATCATTACTGTAGGTCATCTTCCTGTCGTTCGTAGGGAATGCTCTTGGGAGTCTAATGTTCCCATTCTTGTGCCAAGTGATACTCAAAGAATTACGTCTTACAAGACGGGTTTTTCTTACGTCTATACTTACCCTTTCACATTAGGATTTCAGCCTCCTGTTGACCCTGTTATCATAGAATTTTGTCGTTTTTTCAACATTTGCCTAGGACAAGTTGGTCCTTTAGTATGGCGTGTTGTTGCCTGTCTGAGAGTTCTAGCTTCAAGGGTTTCTGTCCCTTTTACCTTTCATCATCTGATGCATTTATATTCTCCTGCTTTATTCCGTCAAGGGGTTTTTACTCTGGTTGCCCGGAGTAAGAGGGTTTTAGTAACCCCTGGCGATGACAAAGACAGAGGTTGGTACCTTAGGTACGTGGCTGTTCCCACTGCTGTTTTAGTGGGTGAAAGTAATCTTCCCTTCCCTGAGAAGTGGAATCGTGCACGTAAGGACTTTGATCCACACCTGTTTTATTTACATAAAATTTGTTTTGTGTTTCTAACACCGTATCTGTTTTCTTCTTATTTACAACAACTATGAATGTTGTCAAAAATGTCTCCGACATTCGCAGTTGGGTAGAAAGAATCTTGATCGCTGCTCCTACCGAGGAAAGATCCTGGAAGTACTTTTCGGCAAAGTACAAGTGGATTGTTAAAACCTATGGTAAGTAGAGTTTTTCTCACTCCTTTTCTTACTTGAGTTTTTTTATTTATTAACTCTTTCTCTTTTCTGATAGGGTTTTCTACCCGTGGGACATCTTCATCACTACCGAGGATGTCACTATCTCATGCCCAGGATATTTTGACCAGTGCTTCGAAGAGGAAAGTCCAAGATCCCTGCTTTGGAGGGGAAGATGTAGGTGGAGAAGAGGGTGCTTTAATGCACCGGGTGAGAAGAAGGCAGGTAGTTTCGGACGCCGAGTCTACTCCCGCACCTCTTTCTTCCGTGTTGGCTACCAGGCCTTCTTCTTATCGTGATCAATCTCAGTCCCAGTCCCCAGCTCGAGACCCTGCCGAGCGTCTGTTTCAGGAAGGTTTTGACATGGACCCTGATGATATTCCCTTAGCTACTATTTACTTTGCTGCTGTTTCTGCTCCCCAACTTACTGCTGTTGTCCCTCCTTCAGTTCCTATTATATCCTCAGTTTCCCTTCCGTCCGTCTCTATTGAAGCGTCCGTGGCTCTTTTGGCTCCCAGCCCTTCTGTCTCTTCTGCTGCTCCTTCTGTCCCTGCTTTCGTGCCTTCTATTATAGAAGAAGGGTCTTCCAGCAGGGAGATGAGAAGGGTCATGATTGAAGTTCCAGCTGGTGGAAGCCTCTTTAAGAAGATTAGTACCGGTGAGCTAGAAATGTGGCTCAAGCCTTTAATTGGCTCCGAAGAAAGAGCCAAACTTGACAACCATGCATCTCTTACTTGGGCTAATGAGGTGGTGCACAATTCCTTAAAGGTATGTACTTTTTAAAAGACCTTTTGCACATATATTGTTTCTTAATTAACAATTTAACACTTTTATTAGTTTTTGTCACGACCCAAATCCTAATTCAGGCCGCGATGGCGCCCAACAGCGGGGTTAGGAAAGCCAATGTAACATTCACTAAGTGATACCCTTCCCATTCGACCAAATCAGTCAATGATTACCAGTTTATTACAACTAACATGATACTAGCCCTGAGTGAAGGAAAAATCATAGTAAATACAAGGCCGAAATAGAACATATACATAGATATACAACACAAACCCAAACAAAATACATGTACTGCGTGTGTGCCAGGAACTAGTGTCACGAGTGTCACGGGCAACTACTGAATACACAATGACTACAACATATTTATATACAGGGTCTCAGTCTGAGTGAAATAGACAAAGAGCATAACAAAAGAAAACTCCAGGGTGCTGCTAGGAAGTTGCTAGGAAGTTGCCAGGAAAGTAGCTCACCGTGAAGTATGACCACGCTATCTATATCTGGCACCAGCCTGAAAATCAGATGGACCAGCCTCCGGACCTGTACAGTCAAGTACAGAAAAAGGAAAGGAAGTGCATCATGAGTACATATATATAAATATGTACCCAGTGAGTATCCCGTCTAATCTCGAAGAAGTAGTGACGAGAGGTCGACTCGATACTCACTAAGGTCCAACAGTCGTAAAGTAAGCATGATGTAAATAAAACTGTAGGCAAGTTAAACACAAATCAAGTACATCAATACCCGACATCAAATAACAATCTCAAATCAAACAAGTTTGATATCTGCCATGGCGTACGGCCCGATCCCACCCTGGTAGTCTCAATCTCGCCGTGGCGTACG